>VRLP01001007.1:0-158326 GCA_009660295.1 Lophius piscatorius | reverse complement strand
ATTCATTCCAACGCTCACGTGTACAGGAAGACCATAATGTCACAGACTCACACTTCTGGGAGTAAAGATAATAGGCTCTATTCTATTCTATTCTATTCTATTCAATTCTATCTTCTATTATATTTTTTAATTGGCAGATGATGTTTAAAGTTGAAGATATAAATGCTTTCAGAGTTCATAGTGCAGTAGTATATTGGAGATTTAATGTTATATTCTGTTCTGTTATATTTTGATGCCGCTGTTTTATTTTACTTTCTTGATTGATTTTGCCTTGACTTGAGCTGCCAAACGGTGTTTCATTGTTTTTCTTAAACAATGACAATAAAGCTATTCTATTCTATTCTATTCTATTCTTCTTTTCTATTCTAATTTGGTTCTTTTTTTTTCAAGATTATCCTACTGCCGTTAGATGGCGCCAAACTTAAAATCCATAATGTATAAATTACTACTATGTTGACGCTGTGACCGTCCCTTTTCTAACTCTGATTTGCTTACTATGATAGTCATCTCTAACTCTAACCAATAATCAGTCAATATTGAGGACTAAAGAAACAACTATTAGCCAATCAGAGGCAGAGTAAATTGGGCAAGCCCTTCGCCATAGTGTTATTCCGCACCCGGTCGATTAAATGACGTAGAATCTCCGCGACATTTTCACAACGAAAACCTCAATTTTCGAGGACCTGTCCTGTGAGTCTTTAGAGCGGTTAACATTATGGCGTCGGGAACAGGAGAGGCGTCTACCGGACACGATGCAGAATTGGACGAATTATTGGATAGTAAGGGATTATTTTAAGTAATTACATCGACGTTAATTAACCAGGACGCCTTGTTCGACTGTCATCAGGCATTCCTCTTCCTCTGTCAGGGTCAGCTCATGTGGTCGGTGTTTCATTAGAAACGACTAATATCAAATAGTTGTAACAGAATCTAAAGCTAGCTATTTCTATTTGTTTAGGTAATTCATGGCTTACGTTGATTGGCTGGAAGGTTTCCATACATAATGGTTTTACCCTTGGATTGTGTGTCATAAGATATTTGGTATTCCATAAGAACTGTAACATGGCTACTGAGCTGTCAGTGATTGTCTTTCACTGCTTTCTTCACTCTTGTTGTTTTATCCACTTCATGGATTGAATCGGTCTGTGCTTCACTTAGCTTGGTGTACGCAAATTTAAAACTTAATCAGACTATTTCAACAGCTCTTACTCAATCCTACAAGTATGTAGGTTCGTGTTTTGTTCAAACTCTTTGACAGATGTTGGCTCATCTGTTGTGATTCTAAATTGGCCTAAAATTAGAAATCATACATATTTTTTAACTAAGTTAACCTAATGTCAGTATAACAGTGCAATTACTACCAAAGCCTCCAAACTTAACATAAAGCAATAACCTGTAGAAGGTCAGGTGTTATGCAGCACTGCTGTATAAGACTACATTACATTTACCTAGGTATACCTAATCAATTGACATGAAACGTTTAAATATAATGTTATGTGCTATTTTGATATCAGTTCAAATGTTACATCAAACTCCCTGTTTTAAATTCACAGTGTTAAAGATGGATTATTTTTTAAGACAAAATCATTATTCCATTCTTTGTGGTGGCAGACGAGTGAACATAAATTGAAAAGAACCACAGGCGTATTGAAAAAACCTCTTCAAAGTAGCGTGCAGCATTGGGAATACAAAAACACGATGTAAATAGAGGGACACAAAGGAAATGTTTCTAGAGGTCTCTAGTGCTAACACAGCCTGGGAATATTTGTTGTTACTGCATTTCACACTGCAGAATAACGTGGCCCATGTCTGATATGTTTTCCTTTTTCATATGTGACTGTTTTTTTCAGGGCAGTGTGAACAGCAAAATCCACATAGAATCTTCATTATTTAAATGTTGATTTTGGCCACTTTCACATTCTGTTTTCTGATGGCAGTGTGAGCAGTCGAAATTCATCCGGCTTTTCTCCCACTGAAAACGCTCAAGTCAGTGGTTTTTTCAGCAATGTTGGACAGGGCAAATATGACGGTTATGGCTGTTAGTTATAATTACCAATAGATCTCTTGAAGAAGAGCCATTTATTGGCATTGTCACTTTTATATCAAGATTATTCTCTGAAAGCTGTATTATCCAATCACCATTATAAAACTGTGGCCAGTCTGCAACAGATCAGTGAATTTAGCCAACTAATGGATTCGTGGAGTTTTGACTACATTTTTCCTGCAGAAATTGACAAATCACCTCTTCCAGGACATCAGGCCCTTGTTTATCATTTAGCGCAACAGGAAAAATGGACCCACAGTACAATGGTTTTTAGTTTCTCCACTGAATGTTCCACATTGTTTATGTCAACAGATGCTCATTGGCCCGTTTTAGCTCAGTTGGACATGCTAATGAATCATTTTACCCTCTCTATTCTGTAACCACATGAGATTATTCATCATCACCAACATTTAACTGTGGAAATGGGGATGATATATAGCATTTGTTTCATCCAAATATTTTTTTTACAGATGAATTGAGGCAGTTCTAACTTTTATTGATAATAATTGTGCTTTAGTCAAATAACTACTGTTAAATAGTTATATCAAAAATATTTTTTAATCAAACCCTGTTTTTGCCCTCTGCCTAGAAAAGTTTAAAAGTTCATCAGTTTTGATAAAGAGCTGGTATACCAATGGTATTTTCTGTTGTTCAAAGGCGTGTGTGCTGTAAGGTTAGGGTCATGATGTGTTGACACGAATCAGACACGTACAAAGATAAATGTGAACAGTCATGACCGAAAGAGCAGATCTGAGAATAAACCAGAACCCTGTCAGTTTCAGCCGGAGTATGAACATATTCAAGTGAATCATGAAATGATTGTTGTGGTTTGTGTGTTATTATTTTCAAACTGTAGCATCAACATGTGTAACTAAATCGTAGTCTAAGTACAGTTTTAAGTTGAATTTGCAGAGCGGTTTGCAGAGTGGTGGTAACTGTGGTTCAGTTAAGTTTTCTCCTAACTGAACCACATGTTCTGCGTTTGAATCAGCAGTTTCAGACATCTCTCATATCTCTGCACTTTCTCTTATTTGCGTATGCTTTGAAGTCGATCTGTGTTTGCCCTTGTAAGCTACCGTAATTAAAAGTGATGAAAATACAAGATATAAAGAGGCTATAGTTCAGTTTTGGGACACAAAAGAGTAATATTTTTTTGTCTGTTTTCAGCCATTTAATGTAGATTTTAAGGGTTTTTCCGCAGCTTAAACTGTTTTTATTATAAGATAATGGCTGAATTCTTATTTTTTTAGTATTGAATTACTCCTAAAAAACTCTTTAAAATTCACAGATATGGTTCTATCATGACTTACTTACAGGTGCGTTGGATGACTTTGAAAAGACCCCAGCTCCTCCAGCCCCCGAACCACCAGCTGCTTCCTCCTCAGCTAACAGCGGGGCGGACAAGGTCTTTGTTTGTTATTATTTTGATTAATGATCTTGTTTTTGTTACATATGTACATTCACTTGTATAATCACAGCCTTGACTTTTCTTCGTCTATATTTTGTATCCTAATTCAATTTTACTCATATATTTGTAGCTTGTGAATGGTTTTTAAGTAGCTGCAACATAAATCAACAAATCGTTTTCATTTCATAGTTGACTAGTGTTATCTGATTTCATCCTAAGGGAGACCCTTTCAATATAAATATCAAGAATTTAGAGAAACTAACTGCATGTGACTTTGTTCTCATTATAAAATTTCTCTCCCAAGTGCTTTAAAAGCAAAATATTCATGTTCATCTGCTGTTGAGGACAAGGTCTCAACTCTATCCCCCATTTTCTTAACTTAATAACTTGACATGCTGACATGTTATGATTGTGTAACCTGCCAATCTTGCAGAGTCAGACCCCCTCCCTAATTATTCCCTCACCATCAAGAAGCACTTTTTCCAGCTGCAGGGTCTATTTATGGGTTAATGGCCATGGCAGAGAATAAAAATGAGTATATTAAGTATACAAAGGGAAGAGCATACATACAGGGTTGATAGAATATCCCACTTCAGTCTCCCCCTCAGGTATCTAGAGGCATTTCACATGTTTTCTCATTCCCTGTATAGCCGCCCCTGCTAGAGGACTGCAAGCTGTTTGAGACTCTCTTCGAGGGGGACATGGCTGCCCAAGCCAAGGACGAGTGGGAGAAGGCCATGACTGAGCTGGCCCAGGAAGAGCCTGAATTACTCGAGCACTTTCAAAAGCTGTCAGAGGCTGCAGGCAAAGTTGGTAAGATCTATAGTTGAAATCATTTGGGGTTTGGAGATGTTCCTCTGCTTCCTGTACTTCTTGCGTAAATGTTATTTTTTGTATTTCTGTACAGGCACTGACACCGCTTCCCAACAAGAATTCACCTCCTGTCTTAAAGAGACCCTTCGTGGCCTGGCCAAAAATACAGACAATCTGCAAGTGGGTAAAATAAGACTAAGTGGAATATTTTAAACATGTTGAGTGTAATGTAGAAGAGTTAATCAGCATATTGTTCCCTCTCAGTCCTCAGGACTAGCTGGGGATGACCTTGTTAAGGCATTAGGAGGCCTAGGATTGGACGAGGGTGGTGAAGGCGGTGGTGATGACGGAAACATCCTTCCCATCATGCAGTCTATCATGCAGAACCTT
Source organism: Lophius piscatorius (assembly GCA_009660295.1). Lineage (NCBI taxonomy): Eukaryota > Metazoa > Chordata > Actinopteri > Lophiiformes > Lophiidae > Lophius > Lophius piscatorius. The sequence goes on along the minus strand of VRLP01001007.1, from coordinate 153,671 downwards.
CTGTCTAAGGACGTGCTTTATCCATCTCTTAAAGAGATCACTACTAAGGTTTGCATCTGTTTTACTGGCAATCACTTTGTCTCCAGCTCCACTGCCAAATAATAACCATAAATTGAATTCACCCTCACAGTACCCAGAGTGGCTCGATGCCAACAAACCCAGCCTGAGTTCTGACGACTTCCAACGCTATGAGCAGCAGGCCAAAATCATGGGAGAGATCTGTGGGCACTTTGAGAGGGAAGAAGGGGGTGAAGGAGACAAAGAAAGCATATTTGAGAGTATCATGGACCTGATGCAAAAGGTAGAAACATTACAATTGACCTTTTCATAGTTACAGTATATTCCTAATAGGGTGATTAATGCCTGAAGAAATTCAAAATGGTGGATGTTGTTTACTTCTTGAATATTTGGATTGTGACTCAGCATTACTCAGCAACTATTACGGTAACTCATTAACTGCTAACATTATTCACTTATCATAGGTTCAATAACTACAGTAACTTTGACAGTTGACGGCATTGCTTACAAATGGTTGTATTGTTTACTTTGATGTTAATAATCAAAGAATCCAATATTATAATCTTCTTTGCAGCTGCAAGACCTCGGCCAACCACCAAAAGAGCTAGCAGGCGATGCGGTAAGTCGTCCGCAGCTCTCAGTTAACAAAACAGTGTCATAGTAAAATGTCACTGCTGTACTCAGTGGATAAAACATATCTCTTATGTTTATCTTCTTTCCAATGTTATCTAGAATAATAAGAATAAGTCTGTGTTTTTACCCCCATGTCACAAAGTATCCACAAAGTACTGTAAAATTATATTTTTTCTAAGTATCCAGCTATATTGCAAACACCCGAGTCATTTTTGAGTTGGTGAAATTGTCATACATATAGAGATTAAAATAGATGTTTATGATTGATATCATAATAAGTTTGTTGTTCTGTTTCACTACGTCACTGGTCACTCATACGCACACACACAGCAAAAAACTAAGAACACGATTTAAATGCGGTCCAGGTTGAAAAATGCCATTTTAATCTTTTCATTCTGATTGCTTAAGACACCAAAGAGAAAAAAAATCTTTGACGGTTGATACTTTTACAGAGCCAGTGTATATAGTGATGTACCCAACCCTAGCTTGGACATAACCGTGTTTCTTCTTCCTCTCCAGCCACCGGGCTTTAACTTTGACATGGAGTCCCTCAATCTTCCAGGAGGACCTGGGGCCGGGCCAGCAGATCAGTGCTCTGTTATGTGATGTGGTAACTGTGTGGCCCATCGGAGCCCACGGGGGTCAGTGTGTGCATCGGCGACAGGCGGGGATTGAAGAAATAAGAAGATAATGTTACGCAGGTGTGTGACCATATGTCGACACTGTCCCCTGTTGCATAGAAGGTGTGTGGATGCAGAAAGAACAGCAGCAGATGTGAACCCACACACACAAACACGCCGTCTTCTGTCTAAAATTTCTAAATGCACATCTGAGAACACAATCTGTGCATTAGTTTATCCACGGTTTAACCTCGCTCCATAATAGTTTACTTTTAACAGCATTCCTTGAAAAAGAACACTTCCACGTTCTACATGTTGTTTTTACAGTGCTGTTTAGCCTCAAATAAATCAAACCACTTCACGGGTATAAACAGTGCCTTTGCAAAGTGAATAACTATTTATTATTTTATATCATAATAATAATAGTAATAATAATAATACATTTTGTTTGTAACACATAATATGGTGAAAATGTTGCTATCAATTAGCTAAGGACTAAAGATTATAGTTTTATTGGTATGAATTGGCAATAAAACCCCGTGTTTATACCAGTTTAGTGATTAGAACAGATATTTCAGTTTCTGTACAGGCTGTACAGAATTCAGCTTAATGAATTAATTACTTATTAACATGTGAGCAAACTGAAAAAAAAACGTGGACTTCTGGTAATTACAAAATAATTAATTTTTTAATTAGAATTAAAAACACTAAATAGCATTTATCCTATCAAGAGCAGTTCATTGCACCCTACTGCAATTCAACCAACTAAAGAAGATTTAAATTTACAAATTAAGAAATGATGAGGACTTTTCCCCCTGAATGTTGTTCCTTATTCCCAGTTGTTGATTTGAAGTGATTGGGATGTTGATTCCTGGTTGCCTTTGCTGTGGTTACTGGGATAAATATAGTGTAGAGTTACTGTGCAAAGTGCTTCCCAGTTTTTTTATGTACAGAATGATGCTTAATTTGACAATTTGAAGAAATGTGATAACATGAATCTGTTTCCTGTGCCCTTCATTTCCAATGCATTATGTACTAACCAGCAAACATCACACAAGGAGAGAAATATGTTTGTAAATCATACAGATATGCTCTTGTGCAACACATCATCCTGATGTGTGCACTTTTTAACTATCATTGGTGGGATTGTTTAATCCAGCAGCCATTTCTCAACAGCTGCTAGGACAAATTCTTTACTACTGTGGCCAAATAGTCATTTAGACAACACTATCAGCTCATTAATAACTGTAATAAAGCAGTACTATGAAAAGGGTTCAGTCAGCCGTGCAAGAAGAGATCGGAGTTGGATCCAACACAGCAGCAGGCCTCTGGTTTCCACCTACAACTGGGTGGTACAGTCTGTTCCGCTCTCAGGGCTGATGACACGTCCAGATCACTGTACAAATATAACGTTTTATTTGATACTATTTTGTTTTGTAAATATATTCAATAAAAAGATTATATAATGCATTTTTTTGTGTTACTGTGCATTATAAAGCATTTTCATAGTTATTGACATTATTTGCTGAAACTGGGGGTAAATTTATAGAGGCATTGTCCTTATTTCAGATACTTGTACTTATTATTTGGTATTAATTAAACATGGGGGATTGCATTGCAAATCGACTCAACCAAAAATGAAGTTCATTTCAGGAAATTTGTATTGCATTTGATTAAATTATCCAGTTGTATAAAGTTTCAAATGTATTTTCCACTTCAAGAAGTACACTTGAAATTAAATAAGGTTTCTGCAATTCTTAAATATAGAAATGACATTAAACAAATGATAAAAGGATTGAGACAAAAACAAACCCGATTTGGCATTTTGTGTGTAGTTAGTAGACATAGAGATTTTTTTAGAGTTTTTTGATCATATATCTTCAGTGCCAGGTGGGAATAAATATACATATGGATAAAGTATCTACCTGTTTGGTCAAATCCATGTGCTGCTGAAGATCATATGAGAAGACCAAAAGCTATTTTCATATTTCAATAATTGTAAGTTTAATTTAGGAATGGATGGATAAAAATATAGATACATATATATGCAAGTACATAAAATAAATTAGTAATATAGGAAAAACAGATATACAAATATCTGCACAGTAGATATTTCTTTTAAAAAAATATACAAAAGAATAAGTTATTAAATTTCTGCTCAGTGAGTGATACAAAACATAAAAAAGACAAAAAAGGATTGTCAACAAATACATATAAATTAATTCAGCTTATTTAATTATTAATTATAATTAATTCAATCATGAATAGTTAACATTTATTTTGATCTAACCTAGATTATTAATTGTTCTATTAATTTGAATTAGCATTCTTCATTCCACAAATATTCTTAGCATTGAAAAGTCTCTCTTACCCTACCTTATAGAAATTTGCAATTTAGATTGGTTATGGTAATGTTATGATTTAGGCTTGCTACTTTCGCGTCTATGTCTTACATTTCTAGCCACCGTGGAGCTTTTAGCGTCAAATCTCCACACTATAACTTTATTGTTCCAAAACGGAAGTCAAAAGGCGCTACGTGTCAGGAAGAAGTTAAATCAGCTAAATGGGCGAAGGCGATCAGACAGCTTGAGTTCAGCCTTCAAGAACGTTTTAGTTGATTTTACTCTGTAGTCATATTTTACCACATCATTAAGATTAGTACTCATATTATCAACACGGGAGGATGTTAACAAAATTTGAAACCAAGTCGGCCCGTGTCAAAGGTAAGAATTTATCAGCTTACTTAGCATCGAGGCTAATATGAACTAAGCTAACATCAGCAGACGGGATCATTTATTGAATTAAATAAAGATATGCCATTAAATTCATCACTTTGATTCTTTATGAGGTTTATCTCTAAATACTTCTGCTTTAACCCTAACGGTTTATGTCTAACACTATTGATCAAATCGCTGTACGTTCTGTTGTTAGCCACTGCATTTATTAACGTTCGTTGCTAATCTGGATCACTTTTTTGTTGTTTTTCGACCAGACTCAATTGAAGCTGGCCCCTCATGTAGTGGAATACATTTATTAATTTCAGTGCATATTATTAAATAACCGTTTAACTGTCATGTGTCTCAGGCCTAAGTTTCCATCCAAAAAGGCCATGGGTTCTGGCAAGTTTACACAACGGAGTGATCCAGTTGTGGGACTATCGGATGTGCACTCTGATTGACAAGTTTGACGAGCATGATGGTAAGGCAGTGATAATAGTGTATTATTATTATTATTATTATTCCACACTGGGTTTTTGGTATGAATTTTTGGTTACTGAATTGACTTCACAAACAGGCCCTGTCAGAGGAATTGATTTCCACAAACAGCAGCCTCTGTTTGTGTCTGGAGGAGATGACTACAAAATCAAGGTACGTTGTTCTACATTAAACATTTTTTTTGCATGCAGGTTTCAGCTTTTGTATGCTTAAACATGTGACACCAGCATGAAATTGGTATATACAGCATTCAGAAGTAAACACCCCCGCATAACCTTCTCAGTATCCCTATTTTGCAGTCTCATGTAGAAGCGGTCCTAGGATAGTTTGATGAGTATGACTTCTTAATCCTGAAAAACTTCCCTTAGATTAAATCTTGTCAAATTTCTTTCATAAGTTAATATTTGTTCTTCAGGATATAGTTTAGTGACATTTAAGAAGCAGCAAAGTTGACACCTAACTTAGTCATAACAGTTTTAGTGCAATTTGATCTTTGTTGTAAGTCCTCTCACAGTAGTTGTTTTTTGTTCTAAACCCTTTAAATGTAAACAATCTGCATATATTGGGATACAGATCTTTTTTTTTGTGATATGTGTGACCTTATTGCAATTATAGTGTAGAATTGTTGGTAGCATCCATAGCATAAAGCATTTATCTTGAAGAATCCTTTTCTTAGGAACTTATTTATTCAGACAATCCAAATTACCACCAGAAAATAATCTGCTTGTCCTTGGGTCATAGCTTACTTGTCTAAATGCATATCTTTTTGAGTAATCCTCATAATATACTATAAACAAATACACAATGCTCTCAAAAACATTTTAGGGAAAGCAATCATTAATCTTATTATTTATTGATTTAATTATTTCTCCTTTTTAAAAAATCTAAGTAGCAAAAGAGACTACAACTCTTACTTAGTAATGCAATATTTTCTTGTATGACAGTTGCACATAATCTTGCATTTTTTATGGCCTCGTGCCTGTAGCTGCTATGACCGATTTTCTAAAACATTTGTTATAATAATATCCCGCTCTAATTATAAGATTACATCAATATATTTATACATATATATGCTGATTAAGTTCTCCTATTTTGACTAGGTCTGGAACTACAAGTTGAGGCGCTGCCTTTTCACTCTCCTTGGACACCTCGACTACATCAGAACCACCTTCTTCCACCATGTGAGTTGTTGTGTGATGTATTTGTAGCTTTTAAGGTATTGAGTCACAAGGTCTCTTCATTTTAAGGTATGGGGAAACTGGTCAATCTGACATTAATTAAAGAATATGATTGTTTTGATGTATTAAGGAGTATCCCTGGATTCTGAGTGCTTCAGATGACCAGACTATTCGCATCTGGAACTGGCAGTCCAGGACCTGCGTCTGGTATGATACTCTGAAGTTTTTATAGATCTCATCTCTTGCTAAATTCATATATTTGCATGTCTAACCCGGTCTAACAAATATTTAGGGCCAGCATTGGTGTGATCATAGTTCTTTTTTTTCGTTACTATTACGGATTCTGAATATATCCCTTCTTTCCTTCTCATCCACAGTGTGCTGACTGGCCATAACCACTATGTGATGTGCGCCCAGTTCCACCCATCCGAGGACCTTGTGGTGTCTGCTAGTTTGGACCAGACAGTGCGAGTGTGGGATATTTCCGGTGAGTGCCTGGGGGATGGCAGACCAGGGGACAGTGGGCTGTGTTGAGGAAAGGGGTGGGAGGGCAGAGTGGTATGATGATGTGGAGAAGCAGGAGCAGGATCAATATATAGTCCTGCACTACCTCTTCCTCTCCTACATATAGAGGACAAATCTCTGTGGGCTGTTTGCAGAAACACCTCTCCTTTAAATAAAAGAAGACAGGGGAAAAGATTGGTCAGGAAAAAAAGTATAGTGTGGTGATTTGTTAATGAAATACTGCACTGTAAATCAGTGTTTTGAAAGAAAATCGAGGTTGAGGGGTGTAGCTATTATAGGAAATAGAAGAGGGGTTTCTGTGACTGCATGCGCTTGAAATCTTTGTGATTGTTGTCTTCTTCCTAACTTGACAGTTTCACGTCTACTACCACTTCCCTACATGTGAACATGTACAGTTATCTGTCTGTTATGTATTTGGCATGTATTCTTTATTCAAATTGAGCATGACTGCATTTCTGTACACAGTAATTATGTCCTCATAGCAGGGTGTAGGATTTTTTTTTGCTTGAATTGATTTTATGCTCAGAATTTCATAGTAACCCTAAAGCTTTTCTCCTTCCCAAATAGCCTTTTTACTTATCTCTTGGTTTAAATTGCATCAAGAAAAGCAGCGTAGCTGATTTTTAAATATATTTTAAGCTCCCCCTGGCATGACATTTGCATGACTGGCTCTGGCACTCAAAATAAAACAGGAAATATACAACAGAGTTCATATTTCTTGTTACTAATATATCGGTATTCTTACCCACTACATTCCTAACCCTAAACTTTGATAAGTCAGATTCCATTAACTCTGCATGTGACTCAAAACAGCTTTGAAGAAACATGCATGAGCCTCTAAAGGAAACTCAAAAACTCCTCATTTCTGACATCCAACGCCCCATCAGAGCAACTCTTTACAGCGCCAACCACCGCCCAAACCATCAACCTTGTCCACACGTTCCCTGCGTCCTCCTTATCCCATGCTCTCCCTGGAAACATCCATGCCTGCACATTGGTTCCTTTTTCCCCCTCTATAATGAGCTCCTCCTCACACTGTTGAACTATCTGTTCACCACATAGTTTTAATGGGCACAAATCATCAATGCAAGCTGTGTTGGTTTTTTTTTATCATTTGAGTCTGGGATGGTATCTTGCATTACTGCCCGATCAAATCATGAATAATTCTGATTTATTAATCCAATCAACAGAACTGTTAATGGTTGTTTCCAGACTCAAAAGTGATGTAGTGTTACAGAGCAGAGGTTGTGTTGGTGTTTGGATCCTTTGTGTGTGTTCAGCAGTCCAACAGTTCTATCTCCTTATAATCCACTAGTCTTGCCTCTTTCTTCTATATTCTATATTGCCTCAAATTTGATTGTTTTAATAACTTGAATCTTGTTCTACATGATTTTCCTCCCATCCTGGTCCATGGTTGTGCCCTATGTAACATGAATGGCTCATTCCTTGCACGCAATGCCCTGAATGTTGGTTCCAGGACTGAGGAAGAAGAACCTCTCACCTGGTGCTGTTGAGACGGAGGTGCGCGGCATCTCTGGTGTTGACTTGTTTGGCGCCTCGGACGCTGTTGTCAAACATGTCCTTGAGGTGAGCAATGAGTTGCACATTTATGATCCAGTTTTATATTTTCATGGTCCATGGTGAATTAAGCATTAGCACTGACAAATGAAATAAGCCACTTGCACGCTTCAGTTCATAGGGTGTCTGGAGAGGTATTTTTTAAAATTAATTTATTTGTGGCGCTGCAATAAGTCAATTTACCAATAAGGGAATTATTAGAAAATGAATTGGCATTTACTCAAATTGACTATTATTTTGATTAATGAATTGTTTCAGTTATATGTTAAGCACAAATGTCAAACACTTTCAGATTCCAGCTTCTTAAATGTAAGATAACGCCTTCTTGACCATTTATAATGTTTAATGACAAAGAAGAAGTTACCACCACCCGCCAATAAAACCGGGATTTTAGTTGGTGAACGAACAGTATTAAATGCAAGTACATCAAGTTAAATATGTATTGTGTGAACACATATACCAACAGGTATATTATTTAGTTCCCAGTTTTCGCATCCGTTCCTGTAACATTCCATCAGTTTGATCCATCCCAACCCCATAGCCCCACCCTTTTATTCAAAATAGCCAGACACATACAGAATTACATATGTAAAGCAAACCAGTTAAGTAAGAAGGAGGGAAAACAAAGAAAAAGAAACCGGTACTCAGGCATCACACAGCAAATACATGCACTGTGGAACAAAAAAGGAACAAATTCCATGCTCTAAAAAGGGTCGATAATTCTCTCATACGCTATGATCATCCAAGCAAACATTTAAAATGAACAAGAAACGTGATGGAAATATGGATGGATAATGTGAGACATAATAGAATTCGACTAATGAAAATATTACAGAATAATAATAATATAATAATTAATTTGTCTGCCCTGCTCATGTTAAACAACTTTTTAAATGTCATACTTGTTTTGCCTGAAGCTACATTATTGAGAAATGTCTTCCATAGCAGCAGTAGTAGTTGTAAATTATGCTATTTGTAAATAATATACAAAGCTGCCCACTGAAGGCAGGAAAGAAAAAAGGCTCAGAATTGTATAGTTTACGAATATTAACTAAATCCAGGTTTTAATTCTATTCGTGGAAAATACCAACTACGTAATTTTTGTGTTTAATGGTGGGCATATAGGCCTAATGGTCCTCTGTGAGTTTTAAAATCCTCCAGGACTGAAGTGTCCTAACCCGAGGAAAATGACGACGCCTGCTTTGGCTTTTGTGCATTAGTTAGTAAAGTAACTGTGATGTAGAACATTATAAGACCCAGTCACGCACCCATCTTTGGACAATATTTCAAAAACTTCTCTGTGCCTTTTGATAAACATTGACATTTTACCATAATCCGGAGAAAACAAGAGTCTGATTAAAAATGATGGTTTAAGCTCATTAGGTATAATTTGATGCAGGTGTCACAGTCACCTCACAGAAAACACACTTTTTAAGTATTCCTCATGTGTGTGAATGGTCTCCCTGTGGGGGAACTGGCTTCCTCCGTCCTCCTACAGTCTAGAAATATGCATCCATTTAACGATGAACTGGTAACTCTAAATAACCCTAATGTTAATGTAAGCATTAATGGTTGTTTTTCGACCATGTGATGGTGTATGCCCCCTCTCTTCCAGTGTCAGATGAGATTAGCTCCAGCAACCCTGAAAAGGAAAAGCAGTTTTAGAAATTAATGGATGTAATTTGATGCTAAATTATTTCTTCCAATTTTTGAGGGAAAGGGGATTGTTTTAATTTTCAGAAAGTCTTCAATCTGTTGCCTCTGTAGGGGGAAAGATCTCATAATTTTATTTGGATTTATGTGAAATGACTCTGTGTACCTTTGTCTAGGGTCACGACAGGGGGGTCAACTGGGCTGCCTTCCACCCCAGCATGCCTCTCATTGTGTCTGGAGCTGATGACAGGCAGGTCAAGATCTGGAGAATGAATGGTAAATGATTCATGGTCATGATTGTACAGTCATCTACAATCTGTAGTCCATTATGACCGGAACAAAAGTATCAAATCAAATCAAACCAAATAATTAAAAAAAACTTAAACTTACATAAAACCAAATGTTATCTGAAATTATACTTTTCTCTCTTCCCACGCTTTATTTTCTCTTCTCTTGCCTTTATTTTCCCCTCGATCCAGAATCAAAAGCATGGGAGTTGGACACATGCCGAGGTCACTACAACAACGTGTCCTGTGCCGTCTTCCACCCACGCCAGGAGCTCATCCTGTCCAATTCTGAGGACAAGAGCATCCGCGTTTGGGATATGTCTAAAAGGACTGGGGTCCAGACCTTCCGCCGGGACCATGATCGCTTCTGGGTGCTGGGAGCTCACCCAAACCTCAACTTGTTTGCTGCTGGTAGGTGGTGACTGTGGTCTGCTTCAAAGGCAGTGATTTAAAAAAATGGTTTAATCATTTGGTTGGTTAGCTTTCACACTGCACTTTTTCAACCTAACCAAACCTTCTGAAAAACATCATACAGTCGTAATGACTAATCGTCTGTGACGGTAATGGACCAAGAAACGGCAAATAAGAAAGACATCTAGTGGATAGAAAAAGACCGAAAATCCATCCCCTATTGCCGGCTTATGCCCAGTGCCAATGTTCCATGCTTGTAATTTATCAAGTAAAAATTCCACTGCAAATTACCTACAATATTTCTCCTCACACAGAGGTCAGGTGATAATTTTAGTCCCGTGTAAATCCGCAGCTCAGTGTCTTTTGGATGGAATTCATATTTATTGTTTCCTCTGCTGCTTTGCTTACATCTTCCCCAATTGAATTATTGCAGCAGTTATAGATATAATGACATACTGTTTTTCAACTGGTGTTCAATGTTTCCTGCATTTTGCATTTATAATCTTCATCAACACACGAGTTGTGATACACCTCTAGGAATGCTCATAGAAGGGGGTTTGACGCGACACAGACTTCAGGGTGCTCCGCGCCCATCGCTGAGGCAGGTACTGGTGACACTGTAGGATTGGGTACCCCAGGGAAATGTCCGTCTCATGCTGCGCTGCAGGGGTTAAGAGTTCCATTGGTTTGCATCGGGTCGGGGACGACCGAACGTTGGAGATCCCTACCAGCGTGTCTGTCCTACCTCCGTAACCCGGGCCATGTACCAGACGCACTTCTAGGCGCTAACAACTGACCCAGTTGCAGCAGCGAGTGTTACACCGCCCTGACTTCCTATCCGTGGGGATAATGTCAGGAAATTATAATGAATTACAGACTTTGCTTATCCTTGTAAACACAAGCATGTGGGTATAATTTCTAAATCACATGAGATCCTTAGGTAATACTAGTCCCATGCAAATAGGGCAAACCAAGACAAGTGTTGATCTGTTTACACAGACACAGAGTGAGGTACAGACTTGGAATTTTCAAATAATCACTCGTATGCTCCAGATCCTGCCGTCAGTTCTTAACTTGCTACGCTTTGCTTTCAAGCTACAAACGAAGCACACCAGGGTTCTCTTGGAGGCAAACCGAGATCCCCATTTTCAAGTGAACCAGAGTTTGCTTGTTTGGTCTGCACCAGAATTCAAATGAGCTGTCAACCCACCCGAAACATATTGGACTATCGAGGAAACAAACCAGGATTTAAGTACACCAAACAGTTCTGGTGTGAAAGCTACCTTAAAATTAATCACTATGTGTTACTGTTGGACTGAAAGATGGCTTGTGTCTCCTTCAGGTCATGATAGCGGCATGATTGTGTTCAAGCTTGAGCGCGAGCGTCCAGCATATGCCGTTCATAGTAATATGCTGTACTACGTCAAAGACCGTTTCCTCCGGCAGCTGGACTTCAACAGCAGCAAAGACACTGCTGTCATGCAGCTACGCAGGTAAGACGTATTGTTTTAGCAGTATTTACTTATTTAAGGCTGTGGAAGTATGCAGATTGAGCTTAAAATGCTGTTATATTTTCTTCTCTTAGCGGGTCGAAGTTCCCCGTGTTCAGTATGTCGTATAATCCGGCTGAGAACGCCGTCCTTCTCTGCACTGTAAGTATCTCTCTAAAGGACATGCAGTCATTCTTTTATTGCATGTACAAGCATGAAGTTGTTTTCGATATATTTGGATGTAATGCTCTTTACCTCCTGCAGAGGGCGACCAACCTTGAGAACAGCACCTATGACCTGTACTCTATTCCCAAAGAAAGTGACTCTCAGAATCCTGATGGTAAGCAAACACCAAACCAGAGCTATTGTGCTTCTATCCCATAATTTCAAGAGTGATCTTGTGTAATTAAACATCATATCTGTGCATCATATCACTGTTCATTAATGACACTGTAAAATTGTTATTTGGATGCCAACAAGTTGGATCTCTTTGTCTAAATGATCTGAATCTGTTTTTGTTTTAGCCCCAGAAGGGAAGAGATCCTCCGGTCTCACTGCAGTCTGGGTGGCCAGGAACAGATTTGCTGTCCTAGACCGTATGCACTCTGTAAGTCCACTTACACTCCATGATGTCTGGAAAGGTTTGGAAAAATAAGTCTTATCTTGAAAATGGTCAATTGTAAAAAGTCAGGGATTACTTAATGAAGATCTTGAAATGTGCTACCAACTATTAACCATCACTATCCATATGTGTGTTTGATAAGCGACAGATAGGAATAGTTTTTTTTTTTTTGCTCCTTTAATATTAATTAAAATCTTTCAACTTGATTCATAATTAAAATGACCAAACAAAAATTTCACAGACTTTTAACATTATTCTGATATAGATATCGAATAATCTTATAATCTTATATTAAGACATTAGTGCATTACATAATGAATATGTCAGCCACTGGTTTAATTTAACTTTTATTTTATTTTGAGGGTGTCTTTTATTTTGATATAGTTGATAATTATACATTATTGCACATTTTTTTGATCATCATCATCCCCCCCACTAGTGAAGTCAGGAGAGAAATATCGGAGTTGGTTCCGTCCATCCATTACATTCAGTTTCTGGTATATAACTCAAAAACTCTTAAATCTTTTTTCACAAAATGTTATACGCAACAACAAAGTTCTTAGGTTGTAGTGATTGCAATCTGTGTATTTTATTTCTTTTTTTTCACTTTCGGACACAAGTTGAACTTGGACTCATTACGTTAAGTAGGGTTGTTTCTCATAATAATTTCCAGGGCACGATTCAAAAAATGTTATGTATTTTTTCATGAACCTACATTTACATGCCTCCTATGTACTGGACAGTTACCTCTTTTTTATATGATTTTCTTCCCCAGAATTTTAAGCATTTTATTCGCCTTTTTCTTTTAATTTTTGAACTTAATATCTTCAAATATGCACTTAACACAAAATGCATGGACTGCTTCTTTGTAACTGTAATTTTGACTTTTTGAATTTTGTCTTTCAATATTTGTATCAATGCTTTTTTCATTATCTTACTTGAAACCAGGTTTCTTTAATGACTTGACCTTTCTCTGTTTGTAGCTGCTCATTAAGAACCTGAAGAATGAAATTGTGAAGAAAGTTCAGGTGCCAAGCTGCGAGGAAATCTTCTACGCCGGGACAGGCTCGCTGCTGCTGCGTGATGCAGACGGTGTCACACTGTTTGATGTGCAGCAGAAACGCTCTCTGGCCACCGTTAAGATCGCCAAGGTCAAGTACGTGGTGTGGAGCGCCGACACCAGCCACGTGGCTCTGCTTTCTAAACATGGTGAGTAGATTCAGATATAGACAAGGATCCTTATAACGGAGTCACTTTCTTTTTCTCTATCCTCCTCTAAACATGTTTGTGCCGCCATGGCAGAGCATCTGAAGCATCACTGACACATGAGCTGCTGCTTAATATATTTGGAGATGATTGTATATGTAATTTGCAAGAGATTGATTTTTTAACATTGCTAAAAAGACCCATTAAGAAATGTATGAAAGGCTTTAGTAGAGATAAGTGAATTAATCTTAAAAAATGATGCAATTATTGTTTCAAACACGACCACTAATGTCGATATGCTCAGCAAGCCTGATATTTGACTCCACTGACTCTTTTTAAGCCATCATGATCTGCAATCGTAAACTGGAGAGCCTGTGCAACATTCATGAGAACATCAGAGTGAAGAGTGGAGCCTGGGATGAGAGTGGAGTTTTCATCTACACAACCTCCAACCACATTAAATACGCCCTCACCTCTGGGTAGGTGCTGCTCCTGCAAAAGCAGTCTTGTCATTAGCAGCAGCCAACTACACATACAGAACAGAAAATATCTTGCTGAATTGTTATTGATTTCTAGAAGTGAAGACTGATCTACCAGACCGGTGGTTGGCATGTTTGCTCTTGGTGCCTCACATATCTAATTTCTAAGATGAAAGCCCCTTTGATTTTGAAAAGCAACCAGCAGCGCTGGTGAAAACTTGATAGAAAAACATTAAAATGAAATTCACAACACATTTTTTATAGCATTTGCATATTAAAAGGAAGTTTATTCCACCACACAAGGCTTTAAGGATATTTCACCACTGCTTTTTTAATTCATACATTGTACGTCTGGAATTTATCTTGTTAATAACTTTCATGGCCCACTCTGGTCTGCCTCCCAAATACATGTCTGTAGGTAGGTTTTCAGTAACAACAGCATGCACGTGAACTGGTGATCAGCTGTTTTCTAAAAAAAAAAATCTAACGTGATATTTTCATTGTGATTCCTTTTAGTGATCATGGCATCATCCGAACCTTGGACCTGCCCATCTATGTTACACGTGTGAGAGGAAACAGTGTTTACTGCCTGGACAGGGAGTGCCGACCACGGGTCCTCACCATTGACCCTACGGAGTACCGCTTCAAACTGGCTCTGGTCAACCGCAAATACGATGAGGTGCGTCTTTGGGCTTTTTCTTTTGTAGTCTCCTCTGATCGCTTAATAATTCTTCTGGCGCTCATTCATTTTCCGAATGCTGTTTTTGACATTATTCCCCATAATCTTGTCCGTCAAGGTTCTCCACATGGTCCGAAATGCCAAGCTGGTGGGTCAGTCCATAATCGCTTACCTGCAGAAGAAAGGCTACCCTGAGGTAGCGCTGCACTTTGTCAAAGATGAGAAGACACGCTTTAGTCTGGCTCTGGAGTGTGGAAACATTGAGGTGAGCTGCTTATGGGCAAATTGTAAGATGGTGATTCTGTATCTGTTTCATCACGTGGACATTTAATGTTTTGCAATATTTTTTGGTTCCTCATGCATGCTGTGGATGTTGCTGTATTTTCTGATTGGCATAAATCTTCTGACTCCCTTTACTCTTCCAGGTTGCTCTGGAGGCTGCCAAGGCGCTGGATGAGCGCAGCTGTTGGGAGCGACTGGGTGAAGCAGCACTGCTGCAGGGTCATCACCAGGTCGTGGAAATGTGCTACCAAAGGACCAAGAACTTTGACAAGCTTACCTTCCTCTACCTCATCACTGGCAACCTGGCAAAGCTGCGCAAGATGATGAAGATTGGTGAGAGTCTGAGACACATGCAATGAGAGATTTGCGTTTGTCGTATATCAGTGAACTAATATTTGTGTGATCTTTGTTTGTAGCTGAGATCAGGAAGGACATGAGTGGCCACTATCAGGCAGCTCTTTACCTTGGAGATGTCAGTGAGAGGGTTCGCATCCTAAAGAACTGTGGACAGAGTGAGTCCGAGTTTCTCCTTTAGAATGGGCACTCTTTCTTTCTCTCTTTTCATTGTTTTTATTTTTGAATGAATTTGTCTGGTGTTCACATCATTTTTAAGCAATTACTGCCCTGATTGAAGGTTATGATGCTAGGTATGTGCATGATTGTGGGATATGCAGTGACATTTTTAAATTCTGTTATACCATAATGTTCATACCCAAATGAAACCTGTTTGTCAATTTCAACAACAAGCCAACATATTTGACTGTTTGATTGCATGTTTCCAGAGTCTCTTGCTTACCTGACCGCCGCCACTCATGGGCTGGATGAAGAAGCCGAAGCCCTCAAAGAAACTTTTGACCCAGAAAAGGAGACGGTGTGTTGAAAGAATTCATCACATTTTTATCTACTTTTAAATAGTTTTCATGTCTTGTTCACCACAGGCTCTGACAATGATATCAGTCAAATCTGATTTTGAAGTCGTAACAGCGGATCTTCCGTTTTATAGGTGCCAGAGATTGATCCCAATGCACAGCTGCTGCAGCCTCCACCACCCATCAACCCGCTGGACACCAACTGGCCTCTGCTCACCGTATCCAAGGGCTTCTTTGAGGGAGCCATTGCGGCAAAGGGTGAGTGATCAGTCTCATTCAAGACAGATTCTTATTTGCATGTGTTATATCATCACATAACATTCATACATAAATGGGGGTCTATGTTCTTTACCATTTACAGGTGAGCAATTTTGATGATGTCTTAAAAAGTCTAAAATCCAATAACCTACATTTAAGGCCTTAAAAATTCTTAAATTTTAACGAAACGTCTTAAAAACTACTCTGGCAGGTCTTAAAAATGAATTAATGTTACTTTCATTTAATAAAGGAAATTCATTGTCTTGCGTTTTAAAGATTTCGATTTTCAGCTTGCCGTAATACTATAACGATCATTTACGGTTTGTTACGGCGCTTAGTTCTGTTTTAGACGGAACCAAAAGGCAAGAGCTGTGCTACCCGGATAGAATTTGTCTATGCAGCCCCATTTACGTGCAGTCAAGGGGTGTGTGTGTGTGTGTGTGTGTGTTTATGTATGTGCATATGTGTGTATATGTTTTTGCATATGTGGGTATATGTATGTGTGGTGTGCTGGTGTCGTGCGGAGAGTAAAAAGCTTCTGTTGCTGACATTTCTTTCCTCGAACTGTAGGTCACCGTAATTAAACCGGAAAAATGGGTAAATGCAAATTCAATAACCTATGGTTAGAGAATAGTCAATTTATTGCGTGGTTGAAGCTGGTGCCTGGAAACCTTTTTGAAGCCCGTTGCAACTTCTGCAAGAAAAATTTGAAAATTGGAACATTGGGGCGTCGCTTCTCTGGAGTCACATGCCAAATCAGAAAAGCATAGGGCGGTTTTAAACAACCAGCAACAAACGCCTGCAATCAGTGCGTTTTATTCCATGTCTGGGCCTAGAGCATCAACACCAATCGACCTCCGGACAGTTCCTGGAGCTACACCTACACTAAAAGCTGAAGTACTTTTACACACCGTCGCAAACCATCCGTCATACACTTTGGAACACTGGAAAAACTGCTAGAAGGAATGTGTTTCACTGAATAAATTGATTTACTTTGCAGGTAATGGTGGTTCTGACTTTCTTTCATATTCTTAATACTTTCTTGCAAGTATGGACGTGAAATGGGTCTTAAATTCCATTTATAATGGTCTTAAATTTGACATGTTGAAACCTGGAGATACCCTGTTTAAGTTAACTGTTCTGCTGGTAGACACCAGGGAGAAGTGATTTCCAGGTATTAGAACTTGTATAAAATAACTCCTCCATGATAAATGAGAACTTGTTTGTTTCTTTTATAGGGAAAGCCGGTCAGATGGCGGCCGATCAGGACATTGAAGCATCAGGAGGCGAGGGTTGGGGAGACGATGCCGAGCTCCAGCTGGATGAAGGTAAATTCAGCCAAACTACAAAGTATTTTGATAAACCTGAATTTAAAAAAAAGCAGACTTGGACACATCAGCAATGTTATAACATTATATGAATCAATACTTATCTTTCCCCCACCCTCTGTTATTTCAGATGGTTTCATGGATGCCCAGGAAGTATTAGGGGATGAAGGAATGGGGAAAGAGGAAGGAGGAGGCTGGGATGTGGAGGAAGACCTGGACCTGCCTCCAGAGCTGGTGAGGGGAGCTACAACCTTATCATTCACACCACTAATAAAACGGCTAAAAGCTGACCTATTAAGTGAGCTAAGTGACTTATTCCGGTAACTTCAGCATTAAGTGTGTGATAGACCATTAAAAAATGTGGATACGTTTAGAACTACACCTACAGCCCTGCAGGTCGCACTAAACGAGATTTGAATTGGCATGTCATTTTCTGAGATAAAATTGTGGATGTATTTATTTAAACATCTGTGGATTGACTGTTTGATACCCTGAGCCTATTACAAAAAAGTAAATTGTCTGATATTAATGGATTTAGAATTTGAAGAATTAATTCTAAATTTGTGTTTCTTCAGAAAGGACCAAATTAACTGCAATGTATTTTCAATGTCTGAATGCTGCTGATAATTTTGTAAAATTCACAATTATTTCCTCATTTGAAAGACTAATTAGACCAAATCTTTATGGCTATAAGGTCGTAGAATATCTTTTTACTTTATTTTTTCATAAATTTATTTTTCTATTTATTTACTTTTATTTATTTTGCTAATAAAAGTCAAGTTTGTGAGCCGATATCTTATTCAGTGAATCAGTTTATTTTTCCATGATGAACCTCAGGTAATCTGGGTAGGAGGAGCTTCTTTGGTCAGAAAACTCTGCGACACAAGTGGTTTTTAATTTCACATCATGCCTTTTTTTTTTACGAGTATTCATTCATTATCCGATAACTATTATCCTGTTCAGAATTGCAGGGGGCCGGAGCCCTTTTTTTTCTTTTTCTTTTTTTTACTAATGCCTTGCATTCTTCAATCTCAATCTCTAGGACATGCCGGCCGGTGGAGCTGGAGGAGCAGAAGCTGGCTTCTTTGTCCCACCGACAAAGTCCATGAGCCTGACGCAGATGTGGTGCAACAACTCCCAGCTTCCTGCAGACCACATCCTGGCTGCCTCATTTGAAACTGCTATGAGAGTAAGAATACAATGTTTCATTGATTTCCTGCTTTCTTTCTTTGTTTATGTACTTTTTAATCTTATCTAGGCTGGGGCAATTTCATTGTTATACTTAATGTTTTTTTTCTCCCTCTGGATCACAGTTGCTCCACGACCAGGTAGGAGTTGTGAACTTCGGCCCCTACAAGTCGCTGTTCATGCAGACACTGTCCAGGGGCCGCACCAGTTACCTGGGGCTGCCTTCTCTGCCCTGTCTGCATGGCCATCCCCAGAGAAACTGGAAGGTATACCTAATATTTTGTCATCACTTAATGAGAATCACAGTATGCTCCCGTGACATGTTTCTGCAGAATGTTTGCAGGTTGGTATGTTTCCATTAGTTTTAGTTGTGATAAAAACCGGACTCCCTGCTTATATCTGTCTCTTATATATGTGAAGATTCAAATATTTAATTTTTTTTTAGGACTGTGGGTTGAAGCAAGGACTGCCTGCTGTGGGTTTGCACCTCTCTGACCTAATTGCCCGCCTGCAGCAATGCTACCAGCTGACCACAGCTGGACGCTTTGAGGATGCTGTTGAGCGCTTCAGATCAATCCTCCTGTCTGTACCTCTGCTGGTGGTTGACAACAAACAGGAAATTGCGGAGGTGGGCACCAAACTATCTGTGTTTCGCAATCGCTTTAGACTACATGTTGCACCGATTATTGCATTGTATTGTACAAACACTTGTGTCAATGTAGGCTGATTTTGTACATAAAGCCGACACTCAGATTGTCTCCCAGACATATTTGAGATATTGCTGTATTCAATTTGACGGGTTCACCTGTGTGATTGTGATCTATGTGTGTTTAAGGCTCAGCAGCTGATCACGATTTGCAGAGAATACATAGTGGGTCTGACCATGGAGACAGAAAGAAAGAAGTTGCCTAAAGACTCTTTGGAAGATCAGAAGAGGCAGTGTGAGGTATATATCTGTGTCTTGCTGATAACTGAATTTGCTACTATTAGCCTTACATGACCAAACATGTCTGTCTATTATAGGATTTTTATTTACACTTATGTTTTATTCCTAACCCTATTTTTCTTCTTTTTTCCCCCATTCCAGATGGCTGCCTATTTCACCCACTGTAATCTCCAGCCAGTCCACATGGTGCTGGTTTT
The DNA here is from genome assembly GCA_009660295.1 of Lophius piscatorius. Taxonomy (NCBI): domain Eukaryota; kingdom Metazoa; phylum Chordata; class Actinopteri; order Lophiiformes; family Lophiidae; genus Lophius; species Lophius piscatorius. The sequence goes on along the minus strand of VRLP01001007.1, from coordinate 134,009 downwards.
GCGCACAGCTCTGAACCTCTTCTTCAAATTGCGTAACTTTAAGACGGCTGCCGCCTTTGCACGACGTCTGCTTGAGCTGGGGCCAAATCCAAATGTAGCACAGCAGGTTGGTTGACTGATATCTATAGCCTAATTTACCTTTTATTTTAAAATTAAATTAATATTCATTCTTCAATGGACTGGTACCAGAGTTGGGTGCGTTTATGTTTTTTCAAGTGCAAAAGCTCCCTCTAGGTGGGTTAAAGTTACTGTATTGCTCTGTTAATGCCTCTTGTGTCTATTTGACACTAAAAGCCCTTTAGCATTTTCAGTTTATGCACAATAAAAGTGTTGTTAATAGTTTTGCAGTGGGAACATCTCGTGGGAAACCAAATGACTCAATGTTACCTTCCTCAGATGAATTTCATAGTTGTGATGTTAACGTTTAGAAGAAGAAATACTCACTTTTCAATGGTTGTAGAGAAATAATGAGATTTGTCACGGTTGTTCTGATGGATTAGGGTGCAGCTGCACTCATTTATTGGCTCAACTTTCAAATTAAACCAGTTTGACCAAACCGTGGACAGTGTTTTCCTCATCTCTTAACCATGTTAAATCTCTCCATATTATTCAGACCCGCAAGATATTGGCAGCCTGTGAGAAGACCCTGACAGATGCCCACCAGCTGAATTATGACCCCCACAATCCATTCGACCTGTGTGCCGCCTCTTTCGTCCCTCTGTACCGTGGACGTCCTGTTGAGAAGTGCCCTCTGTCTGGGGCCTGCTATTGTCCTACCTACAAAGGCCAGATCTGCAGGGTCACACAGGTAGGTCAGGACAGGGGAAGGAAGAACACAACTGCATTCAACCTAAAAATGTTTTTTGAAAATTGTAGATTGTATGTCATACTTTAAAGGGCAAAATTATAGAATCCTCAATGTACTGGAAAAAAAATGCAAAAAGTCTAAGTCCTGCTTGTATTTATTGTGTAGCAGTAAGTATTTTGGGTCAGTTATCTGCATTGTGGTACAGATTTCTTCCCCCAAGCAGTGAAATTTTATCTGCTGTTATATTTTGATGCTGCAGCTTATTTTTGGTTTTTGATTTTTGCCTAAACAAGAGCTGCTAAACGGTGTTTCGTTGTTTTTTAAAACGATAACAATAAAGCTATTCTATTCTAGCTATGCTATATAGAAGAAAGGGGGAAAAGAATTGTACAACATGTGAAATAATAAAGTAATATAGACTCAAAAAGATTAGTCAGGGGCCTCCGAGTGATTGCACTGATGTTTGTTTCCCGACCTTTAGCATTTCTAAAAAGATAACATTTAAAAAAAAAAAAAATGCTAAAACTTGATTAGTTAGTCATAACCACAATTTTGTGATTATCTCATTCATTTTTTGGGGTGTGTAACCACCTTTTGTGTTTTATAGGTGACTGAGATTGGCAAGGATGTGATTGGTCTGCGTGTAAGCCCACTTCAGTTCCGTTAAGACAAGCTGGACAAGACGAGATGAAGAGAAGCGCAATCGAGCACATCCACAATTCATTCATTCATTGATTATCCGTAACCGCTTGATGGGGGCTGGCGCCTTTCCTAGCTGACATTGAGCAAAAAGCGGGGTATACCGAGAATGGGTCATCCCAGGGCAGACACATGGAGACAGACGCATTAAGTCCTATGGGCAATTTTAAATTTGACAATTCACCTCACATCACAGCATGCTTTAGGACTTTGGGAACTATTCACATAGGAAATTAGATCTATATGTTTGCTCACAGTGGTGTTACTTTAAGATATCCTATTGAATGCTTAACCTATCCAGCAAAAAGTATTTTATTGTGACTTTTGTCTGTGCTGTGGCTTTACTAGAAATGTAACCCAACCGATTTCAGTTTCTGACTTGTATAAGATGGATAATTCAAAGTGAACCTCACTGCTCTGTATCTCTGGAGGGAAGGAAATAAAAATGACTTACAAACACCGGGGATTTCAGATGATATTTTTTAAGTGCTTATAGTATGACCAATGCCATTGAAATTTGTCTGTCGCTGCTTCTTTGCGTAAAAAGAAGCCAATTTTTGTGGTTCAGCCATTTCATTCGGATGCCTACAGAACGTTTTCCTTTGGAGGTTTTGTCTCATCGGGTACAATGGGATGTACCTGGGGGATTGTATATCTACACTGCTCCGAAAAACTAAGGGGACCCTTAATCACTGCAGTATGACATCAAGCCAGTTAAACCTTAGGGATATATCGATCTGAGAAATTTAGGAAGCACAAGTGATTGTGAATCAGTTTCACCTGTTTTGGTGCAAATGAAAGTGACAGCAGGTGCTATGGAGAGGCAAAAGCATGACAACCCCCCCCCCAAAAGGGAATGGTTTTGCAGGTGATGGCCACCAATCCATTTCTCTCTCCTTACCTTATATGACCCATTCTTCTCTAGTTTTCTGTTCTGTTTGCTTCTTTGTCACTACGTAAGACATTAGGCAGTACCTGCAGCCCATTGACACTGCAAAAGTAGTCGAGCTCCTCCGGGATGGCATATTCTTAAGTGCAGTTGATAGGGTCTGCTGCGTCTCCCAGCACAGTCTCAAGAGCATGGATGAGATGCCAAGAGATGGGACGTTACGTGAGGAAACCTGTGCAGGGCCGCAGAAGGACATCAACCCAGCAGCAGATTCTCCGTGTGCGGAGGAGCACTGCTAGACCCCTACAAAATGACCCCTAGGAGCGATGTGATTTTTCTGAAAAAAACAGTCAGCAAAAGACTCAAAGCCCAGTACAGTGGAGTTCAATTGGTGTTCACAAGCCCTAAATCTTTTAAGCATTTTGATTGCCATTAAATCATTTTAACATAATTGTGTTCTAAACAAATTACTCAATGTATATAAATAAAGATTTTCAACTCATATTTATTTCACCACGATCTGGAATCTGATTAAGTGTTTTTTTTCTGGATCAGTGTAATTTGGCCTGGGGATGCCCCAGGATGAGCTGGGGAGTCTAGCTGGGAAGAGGGACACGTTGAAAACCCTTCTTAGCCAGCTGCCACCATGACCACAACCCGGATAAGTGGAATAGAACGATTTAAAGTGTGTTTATATAAAAAAATAAAGGTTTTATTGGTAGCCAAAGTCTACTACAGTGTTGAGTCATCATGAATGAAGAGTTCAGAGGTGACTTGGCTGTTACATAGGCTCTTTAATTAAAACACGGAAGTAGTGGGAGGAGAAATACACGACGTACCTGTAAAATTAACTCTGTCTGAATGTCTTTTTAGATACATAAACTTGTTCACTGCTGATGCGGAAATTTGGGGATGCCATTTTATCCGAGTTCGTTCGTTTTCAACAGACCGGAACCAATTATCGGAAACCGGAGGTTTACTGAGTCCACACTCGCTGTTGTGTTCCGCTTTCCGAACCAGGAAGATGGATTTACCGTCGAAAAAATGGATGCTTCATTTGCTAGTCTGTTGGTTTTTCGTCGGTAAGCTGTTTTCAAACTGTTTAATATACACGCTGATGTATTTCTTAATGAGATGGATGTGTTTCTGTTTCAAACTGTTAGCTTAATGGACTTCTTTTTGTTCTCGAAGCTAACCGAATGCTAACAGGCTAGCCATCGTTAGCTAACTATGTTTGGTTCTATTCTCTCTTTCAACCATATTTCATAAATTATTTGAGCCGGTTTCGTAGTTATAAGAATTTTGCAACATTTCATTTCAATACGAAGTTTCTACATATTAATATCGCTTTAAAACTGAGTCTTTTCAGCGATTTTTCATTAAGTCAGATAGGGTCAGCCCTCCTGATCAGCGTGACTGCTCGTGATTCCCCCCGCCGTCGGGCTCTAGGGATTAAACGTTAGATCATTAGGACAAATCACATCAAGTATTTTGTTGTCCATTATTAAGATTGTTTTTACCCAAATCTCAAAGCAGGTGAAGCGGAAATGAAGTCATATTAAAGTGTTAAGACTACCCTTTGAATTCCGGCATATTCTACAGGTTTAACACCAAAATCAGTGAGCGAGCACATGAACATGAATCTACATTTTCATTGAAATAAAACTACATGTTTGTCAGTTTAGTCTGAGTCATAACCGTGTAAAGAGAGCAAGAAATAAGGTTCACATATATGCAAATCTATCTCTTCGAGATCTTGAAGGGCATTGAATTCCTTGCACTGATTTTTTTTTTCTTTGCACCGAAAATTGGAAAAACGTTTTCAATTTCAGAATTGACATTGTTTTCAGTTGGACTCTGAAAAACATCCAGCTGCATAATTTCTATGCAAAAATAAATAATTTATTGTTGATCACTCAGCTACTTTAGGGGCAAAAATGCAGGTGGAAAAAAATGAAATTAAGTGCTTTTTATTGAGCGAAAGTCAATAAATCAATCAATCAATAAAGTGCATTTTATTTTATGTGAAAATTTCAATGCCAGATATTCGATGTCTTTTAACTTTCAAACTCAGAAATTAACTCTCAATTATTTGGACACTGATAAATAGAATGAAAGCCAAATTTTGAAATTTCAGGAAAATAAAATCCCCAAAAATAGCAGTGGTAGTAATTCAATGCTTTTTGTTTAGAATTAAAAATTGAATAAATCAGATGCATAATTCTGATGCAAAAACATTCAGTGCCTTTTAGTTTTCAAAATCAGATGAGACAGATTTTGTTATACAAAGGAAATCTATTTGGATTAAATGAGCAGCATCTGAAAGTACTTGAATGGCATTTTTCATCAGTCAAGACAAAATAACAACTGGCCATAGGCAGGAGTAATGGTGTGGGGAAGGCACAACTGTATTAAAAATGTCTTAATTGCGTTGCAAGCCTCCATCATTTCAGACTCAAGATATTCAATAATCCCAGGGAGAAATCTGCTTTTGAGAACTGAGGCTACTGAAAAAGTATGTAAAACACAAGTAAAAACAAGACAATTTTATCAGACAATGTATGTGATACAATTAGTAATAATAAGATGAGCAATTCAATTAAAATTCAAAACATGAAATCGTAGTTGAGCAGACACTCCTGTATCCTGGAGCAAACCTTAGATTTAATTCCCCCCAAAATAGAACAATTCACGATTGCTTGAAATGGATGAGTTATATATTTATTGTAAAACTGATCTGGATTATGTATTTTATGATAGCAATTAAAACCGTAAAGAGAAATATCTGTAGCTTTTGCTTATCAGTTTTTAAACAACGGACTGTTAAAATTTGAACAACCTAATCTTTTTTTAAATTAAAAACATATAGTAAGAACTTCTTGGGCATGGCTCAGTTAGGACTATCTTGCTCTACAGAGCAGAATCTCTGGTTTATGCAGAAGGTGAACAGTCTTTTCAAAATATTTTGTCGGTAGTACATTAGAGTATGATTTTAAAAAAAAAGGAATTTAACTACTTGACTCCCAGGGGAAATATGAATGTGGCTGATTGACCTCTAAGTTGTGGCAATATAGGATTCAATTACCAAGTTAAATCTTATGTAGTTCACCACTTCCCAGCATTGACAGAAGTAGACTTATATTTGATCCAAGGTAACTCAAAAATTGTCTGTTGAAAAACCAAGAAAAATTTCATTAGTTTTTAAGATGGAAGATTTAAGACGTTTTTTTAGCTGCCAAATCTTATCATGCCTGGTTTTCTACTAATTTGCTTTTACTTGTATGAGACGATATATCTAAGCTATTGAAACCCACTTATTTGTGACATATCTGTGATTTTCTCTCTATACTGTGTAAGAGAGAAAGAAGTTCTCCTTTAGCACTCGTTAAAGTATTTTTTTTCTCTTGCAGGTGTTGGCTGTAATTCTGTGGAAAAGAAGATTTATGTGAATCTCAAGTACACTGTCCCATGTGTGCGACTGCTTAATGCGACACATCAAATAGGCTGCCAATGTGAGTAAAGAAATTAACGAAAAAGGTTCTTACCACGTGTCACGAGAGTCCATGACATATCTGGGACATGAAAACTAGTAAAACTGTTTGTCAACATGTCTTGGATGTATAATACTGTGTGTTATTATGGCATCTGAGTGTGCTTTTGTGTGTTTTTGAGGTGAATTGCATACTATGTCTACTAGAAAAAGCAATTTCAGTTGGTTTTTTTATCCCTCAACATAAAAATATTGGTGGATATAATCATACGTCGTATGTCTGTCAGTCAATCTGTAATAATTGTATATCCAATTTCTTACTGTATTTACTAGATTCACTTACTTACTAGATACAACATACATTCCACATAATACCCATAACAATAAGGGGTGCCATTTAATATTTTCAGTTATCTTCAAAATATTTTTCCCCCGTTGAAACAGGATTTTCAAGGTGAATCTTAAGAGTGCTATTCTTCTTCATCTCGTCTGGAGCATATCTAGCAAACTATACTTACTAGGTCCAACAAACTACAGAATCATATTGCATAGTGCTGCCTTTTAATGTTCTATAGAAACATGATTTTTAGGCGACTCTGTAGGACTATACAATTAATTGCGATTTAATAGGAAATCACAAATTTTTGCTTCCCACAATTTATTTTAAATAATCGAGCGACACCAACTTTTAATATGCTTAGCCCTTACAACATTTCACTGCAGAAGAAATCCAGCACCCCAAAATTATTTATTCACCAGACACACCTGCTCCCTGCACCACGCTGCTTGTGCAAACATCTCCTGGATGAAGTCCAGGTGAGTAAAGTTGATAGTTAACGGTAGGAACGAAAATAAAATGTCTGGAGGACTACAGGGTGAACAGCTTGTTCCTTGAAGCAGATCATCTTCTGTTGTCTGGACATATTTTAGACTTAAGGCGAAGTGATATTTACCTCGAAGAGCGCTTGTGTCTGTGCCGCAAAGAAACACAACTAATTTGTTGAACAACTTGAAAACATGCCACAAAGTGCTGCATTATAAATGCTTGAGGAACAACAAAAACACTGCTAATGTTTTTTGACAAATTGATCATTTTCTGTTTGATTGCTCTGTACAGTAAAATTATTTTAAACCAACAAATCATTTCTTTGACTTTTAAGAGTTAGATATTAATTGCAAAAGAGGTTGAAGGGGCACAACTTGTAGACCATGTGCTTCCTGTGATTAATATCTGATTGAGGTTAGGATGTAGCATAAACCACAAAGTTTAGCAGCCAAGCATTTGGACATAGTTTCCCATTCAAGTGAAAATCTCGGCAGCTGTAATTTTGTCTTTCTTGCACTAAAAAAATCCAAGTCAAGAACTGCAGTAATTGATAAGGTGATTGGTGCAACACACTGATAAACTTCATTGACATTTCATCTGGCACTAGTGTTGTACCTAATAACACAGATACTGACATTTATTTTCCTCCCTTTATATTTCAGCCACTCTGTCAGGGAATGTGGGGGTGCTCCATGTGCTCGAGTCAGAGGAAAACCTGGACTGGGTTCTGCGCTCCGGTCCCAATCCCCCCTATCTGATTATTCTGGAGGCCCAACTCTTTACCAGGTATCCTATATATGTCAGCCTGCAGAGAGAGTACCAGCAGTAGATCCTCTGTCCTGAACTACTCACACACTGGATCTCTATATATTAACCCGGAATATATTGTTTCATTTTAAAAACCTTTTTTAATCGAATACAAAAGTAGTCAGTTTATTAAATATAAATTGTGAAAATGACAGTCAGTGGTTCAAAATGTGCTTAGGAGTTTTTTAAATGACAAAACGTTGCTTCTATTTAAAGAAGCAAATGGGCGAGAATTAAAATCATCATCATCAATCACTCATAATCTATCAGTAACAAAGAAACACAACTTCAACTAGGAACAAAACGTGAACCACATTTTAAACTAACGTCTGACTAAGACTCTCTTCTGTATTATTCACTAACCTTTGCCACCTGTCTGCCCGCCAGATCCATCATGATGAAGTTGAAGAACGGTTCCAACAGGGTGGCTGGTGTTGCTGTTGTGGCACCAAACACAAACCCACTTGAGGGCTTCTCTCCACATACCTCTTGTCCCAATGAGAACACAGGTGGGTGGAGGTTCACCTGCTAAGACTTGTCCTTGTGTGTTACATCAGCTTTAATTATTAATTGAAGCTTTATGATCAGGGATCAGAGGAGACGCTTCTTCAGGTCTTATGTTCATGTGTTTAGAGTTTCTGCAGCATTGCAGTGTAAACATGTCATCGTGATTGCCATCACAGCACAGATTCACTTTTTATACCTACTGTAGTTCCTACTGTGACTTGGCATAAACTCATGGAAGTCATCAAAGCGTGACCAGATTTACCTTTTTAACAAGGAAAAAACATAGAGTAGCCTCAGGCACAAAACCTCATTCAGGGTGGTAGTTGGATAGAACATTCCACAGGCAAAGAGGTTCATATGTAGCAGGTGTCGGTATCATGACTGAGAATGAAAAGGTACAGTCATTCTTAATGATGGGGAGAGGTTAATCACCTTGTGAAAATCTGAAAATTGTTCTTACAGTTTAAGCTTTTTGCAAATACAAAGATTTCATCATCTACAGTCTACAATGTCGCCTAAAATTCAGAGAATCGGAAAAAATCTCTGCACGTAAGGGGCAGTGTTGAAAAACAACATTGAATGCCCCTGATCTTTGACCTCTTCAGGTCTACTTCATCACAAACCCTGATTCTATGAAGCATTTCAATACAAGGGCCCTGGAACACTTTGGAAAACCATGTTCATTAAACACAGTTTGTCACTGCAGCTACAAATGCAAGTTAAGACTTTACCATGTGACGCAAAAGGATGAGTGTATACTACTTATCAAATTTAGGATGAGTGTATAATTACCAAAAGTTTATCTGTTTGAACATTGAATATCTTTCTGCTATTTTCAGTAGCATGTTGTTTAAAAGGATTCAAATTATTAATTGTTTAATGAGTATCCTATTTTGGCCTTGTCATAACAACATGCCTGCTATTGTTTCGGCCTAGCAAACCTTCATTAAAGCACAATTGTAAACTGAAGATCAGACAGTTTATGAAGTGGTACCTTCTGAAGTCACAAAAGAGTTCTTTCAGCCTGGTTGCTTTGAGGTTTGAATGGAAGATACCATGGCTTTGATCCTCTGGTGAGAGCTTATTTTTGAAATGTCTTCGTGACTTGTTTTTGTACAAGAAACTCCGTTTTCTTTGATTTGGCCAGTTGTAGGCCTTTGTTTCTTTGTAGTCACAGATATCCCTTTTATATTCCTTTTGATTTAATATTCCTTTAGATTTAATTCATTGATTTCATTTTTAAAAATTTCAATTGACAAAAATATGTCTTCCAGTCTTTGATCGGTGTAGTAAGTCTACTCACCCCAGGCAGTTGATTCAAATCACTCTGCTGATTCTCATAGGGGAGCATGAAGTTATTTCTTTCGTTTTGTAGTTCCTGATCAGTGAAGTAGAATGTAGGTGCCATCACTTCTTTAATTTCTTTGATTCAAATCATCAAAAACAATGACTTGGACATGGTGGAGATTGTCCCTTTGCTTTCCTCTGGTGGGAGCTGCAGTCCAAGTGGACGACTTGCAAGATCATGGAGTGGATGAATCTAGGATGATTGTAAAATTACAAAGAGATAATCTTTCTGAACATTGAATATCTTGTCTGTCTGCTATTTTGGGGTAGCATGTTGGTTTGAAACGATGTAAATCATTTCCATTTTATGTAACGTCCTCACCTTTTCGAAATTGGGTTTGAAACAAATCATGCTGGATATACACAGCATTGTATTTAGATTTTTCAATAACTTTTCTTTTTTCTTCGACCCTTCCCTTTTAATATATATTTCCAAATATGAACAAAAAACTACAAACGTGTACAGACAATTTGAACAAAACCCTATAAGCATACAAACTCCCTTGTCCCTCCCTACCCTGACCTGAGATCAAAAGCACACTCGGTAAAAACAAAGTGTAATTGGGCCTATAATAAACAAACTCAACTTAGAAAAATTAAGAATTGATAAGAGACAGTCAAAGATACGCATACACATTAGCAATGGTAAGAGTCGCGTGTATATTCATCATGCACCACAGCACTTTTTAAATATTATTCACAGGTACAACAGGTCAGAAAGGGAGAGCCATCAGGTGCTCAGGTCCTAGATTAGAGAGTCAGCTACTCGGTTTTTCTTTTAATGTATAATCTTATTTGATCACGTAATGGGGCGGCTCTAGCTCAGTGGGTAGAGCGGTTGGTTTTTTCACTGCTCCTACATGGTTGGGTCAAATGCAGAGGAATAATTTCACTATTTTGCACTTGTATGACTAAAATGTGATTAATAAAGTTTATGTTATTATTATGATTAATGACCGTCAGTTCAAACCATTTGGAGTCAAAAACAACAACCATGAGTTTCTTCCGCCATTCCTCTGGAGAAGAAGCCAGAGTCAGAGGAAGAACCGAAGTTGTATATCAAAATGTATTCATGTTTATTTCGTAAACAGAAATCAATTTAGCATCAAAATTGACTGAATATAAAAAAGAGTAAACAGAAGCTGCAGATTTTCAAGTTAATTATTCATTATTATTAACTATCTTAACTTAAGTTCTTGAGAAATGGGAACAGGATTGTATCTTTGACCCACCTCTTATCCCAAAATAAGTCAAATCTAATGCAGTTATTAATCTTAATTCAGTCGTGAGGATTTCGTTTTTTCCAGAGAACGTGAACACAACATCTGAAACTATTTTGCTACTATAAAGGCTCTGTTGTCACTGATTTAAATGCCAAAGAAAAATGATGAAATGTTTGGATTTCTTTTTCTAATATTTCTATCTCTGTTATTTCTTTTATGTATCTCATTCATGTTGATATTTGTGGCTCAAGTGTGGAAATCAGGGCGATAAACATTAGCTCTACATATTTCTCTCAGGTGTGTATACAGAGAACTACGATCCAGCCTTTGCCCACTGTAATGTGACCACATGGAACCCTTTGGGAAATGGTTTGTCCTACGAAGAGTTTGCATTCCCCATCTTCTCTATGAAAGACGACAATGAAACTGAGGTCATACGACAGGTAATGGGGCCAAAAGCTGATATTTCTTTGTCTACCCACAGTTACTATACAGCACAATTTTGTTGTCAGAGCACGCAATGGCTGTCTAATTGTTTCCAGTTGCCTCTGGTGGTCGGTGAAGAGGAAGCCCATACAAATCACTGCAGATGTAATGCAATCTGATTGAACTCCTAATCGTGGTTGAGTTGAGGCTCGATGCCAATAAAGCTGGTTAAGCAACAACTGAGATTATCATTCCTTTAAAGCACATTATATATGGACAATTTGACCAAACCCACAGATTATTAGTTAATTTGTGACAAAACAGACAAAATACATGGAGTCAATGCCCTCCTCTTATGCAGAGAAGGAGCGCGTATGGTTTCCCTCCTCAGAGTTTCCACAGTGTAGAATGTTTTTGGCTGAACGGCAGAGGTCAATATAAAAGTTTCCTGAAACACTTTTATGCTTTAATTCAGATTCTGCATTCATGTGAGGAATTATTTACATTTGAAGCTGTTCTGTACCCATGCTAAGAGGTAGATGAGATTGTTCTTCAAAGCAAGTATATCAGAGTTGATCCCCTGCACAGTTTCTGCTTTAAAGTCCTAAACATATTTCAGTACTACTGTGCCCGAAACTGCACCCCCTAGGTAGACCCAATTTCACCTTTTCTAACTTGTCCTAAGGACTGGAAACAATGTGACATGCATTCAAAAGTTTAGTGTTGTTGTGGTTCCTGCATCTGTAAAAACAAAGCCAACAGTTTTTCTCCCTTTGCAGTGTTATTTCAACCATAACCTTCCTGGGAATGGCAGCGCCCCACAGTACCCTCTGTGTGCCATGCAGCTGTACTCCCACATGTCTGCTGTCACCGACACGGCTACCTGCATGAGAAGAAACGGCATTGGACTCAGCCTCAACCCAGGTACTTAAACAACATGAAGGAAAATTTACTCTGTTTCTATTCAGCATATGATACGAACTGGAAGGATGAAGGCTATTTCTTTTCCGTGGTATTTTTTCCCCCATGTTTTTTAAGGCAAAGAAAAACTATTTTAATACAAGAAAAAGATTCAATAAACAAAGGTTTTTGACCTAAATCTGTTTTTTGTCTCCCTTCAGAGATTTTTTGTGACCCATTGAGTGACTTTAATGTTTGGGCCTCAACCAAACCTCTCAACAACACAGCCAAGGGTCATAAGATGGGGGAGAGTGTTGTCATAGCAGCAGCCCGGGTGAGTTCCAAGAAAGTGCCTTTGGTCTTCAGATAAGCAAAAGGGATTAAAAAGCCCCGTAGTAATATCTCTCGACAGTGCAACATTTCTTATTTTTTAGCATGTTCATGGCTGTTCATGAAAAAACATGTTTCGTCCAGCTTCTGGTGTGATCTCCCAGACTCTGAAAGCTTTATAATCTAAAATCCTAGTTCAAGAGTCCAAATAAGTTGCTGTAATAAATATATCTGTAATAAATGTGACCTTAAAGTCGCAGACGTTATTTTTTGTTAGTTCTTTGTACAAAGCTCATTAATATAAGTAATTATAAAGGTGTACAGTGAGCTGAATACAAATACATTCAGACACAAATTAATCATTTTACCCGAATCATTTTTTACAGTTTCAGAAAACAAATAAAATGACGGTGACTTCTGTCGGTAAACAATAAAAATCCATATAGAGGAGTAGGACTTAAGGTGTTGCACATATGAATCAGAGCCAGCCATGAGCCCGCTGAATATATGTATTGATACGGTCATTTATGGTTTTAAGACTTAAGGACAAAAGGAGCTCCGGTGGAACAACCCTGGTAGCATTCAGCATGACGAATGTAATCACAAGTTCAAGTTGAATCGCCTGAGGAACAAAGGAAGATAAACGCTAACGTTAGAAGAGCGGCTAAAGCTAGCGGGGGCTCAGAACCAGCCACCAGCCCTGAAGTCAAACAGAACAAAGCCGACATTTAACATATAATTGACTGAACAACACTTACAAAGTTTTATTTTCACCTAGTAATGTCACATTTAAGAAACGCAGGTGGGGAGGACGGAAGGTAAATTCATTTCAACAGGTCAAAATACATACACATAACACAGTGCCAACCATCCTTGTTAATGCATTCCTTCAAAATAGGAGCACTTAAAATACATCAATTAATTATGATTTTTAAGCTTAAAAAAATAAATCGGAATCAGGCAAAATTGATATCGGCCGGCCGGCTAATAAAAATGTGGGTATGTTTGAGATTGAGAATAAATCTGTGGAGATTGGATGAAATGTGGTTTGAAAATCTTTTCGTTTAGTGTGAGCCCAGCTTAACTGCAAATATGAACTATCAAACATGAACTTTCCCTTGTGATTAGGTTATTTAAATTCTATACTAGGTTTTGACATTTCATTAACCAAATGACTAATCCATCAATTTAAATAATAATCAGGAAATAACTTGTAGGAGCTCTGTTCTACACATATCTTTAAAAGAAATACAAGAAAGTGTTGACTCTAGTCAGAGGCCACAGTCTTTCTAAAGTTATAACATAAAAATGTACTCTTCTTTCCATAGTTGGACAGCAGATCGTTTTTCTTTGACATAGCTCCAGGAGCAGAGAGCGCAGTCTCAGGGTTCGTCACTCTGCTGGCCGCTGCTCACGCTCTGCGAAATGTCACCCAGGAGGCCCCACCTAACCGCACCATCCTCTACACCTTCTTTCAAGGGGTCAGATGTGTCCACACCGTAGTGTGCATCATTGGGCTTGATTAACTTGCCTTGTTTGATGTTTCACTGTCCTCCCCAGTCATGCTCTGTGCATCTGTTCTGACTCCAGGAAACCTTTGACTACATTGGCAGCTCCAAGATGGTGTATGATATGCAGAACAAACAGTTTGCTCTGGACCTGGACAACGTTCATTCTGTGCTGGAGATCGGACAGGTCTGTATTGACTTTTTCAGTAACCTGTCTAATTTCAAAATCACGATACATTTAAATCGGCATTCTGAATTTCTGAACAAATATTACAAGATGATGTCGAAAATATGATTTTGATGAATATTTTAATGATTATGTTATTGATTTTACAAAAATTGGTTGTGAAATCTTAATTAAAAAAACTAATTTACTTACATTGCTATATTTTAAAATGACTGAACCATGACTACTAAAAGCATGGCAATATTAAATTTACTTTAAATGTGTGACTTGACTTTGGGTACTATAAAGATAATTGTGCATACAATTTTGATTGTCAAATATATTACATTTGTGTGACAACATTGGAAAAGATTACAACTTAATTGTAATTAGATTTAGTGTTGTGTAAACAGTATTTTGAATTTGTTCCCCACAGCTGGGACTTCGTTCCGACTCCAAGGTTTGGCTTCACTCTGATCCGGTATCCAGGAAGAACAGCAGTGTTGATGATGAAGTTAGTATGTTTAAGAGCTTTCTGCCTTATACACCACCACACGTGTGCACTGATCCTTACTGGGGACACTTAAAGTTGTTAGAAGTCTATATTTATATATTTTTTTAAAGCAGCAGCTTCGCTTGTGGTGACAAGTGTCTGTTTGATCAGGTTCTGCGACAAGATAAAAGTAATTTGTTCCATATAGCAACAAAGGCGATAAGTCAATTTGTTAGCTAATTTCATAGTTATACTTGATACAAAAACAGCATTTTAACTGACTAGTAGTAATGTTATACTCACAATTATATTATATTATATATTATATTTGTTATAAATACAAATATTAACGGTTCATGCATTTATACAAATTTAAAACAGTGTTCTTAATAAGGTCCTATAGAAATTGAAATAGCGTTGAAGGAATATTAATATTCTGAAGCATGATCTGAAATAGAACAAAATTAATTACTTTTTCGCAATATGTATGTAAAACCCGAATAATAACAGGATCAACTCAAATTTAAAACAGAAAAATATTCACAATTTTGTTTTTAAAGTTGGGAATATGAATTTATATATAACTCTAAAAAGTGTTTTTCAAGCAATCAGCAACTTATATAACACAAAAATCCTTTACAATTTTATCATTTTATGTGCATCTACTGATGTCAAAATAGGAAAAATATTCTTACATTCTCTTACATCTTACAAAATGTCCTTGTTGGGCTCAATAAAGATTCTTTCTATCTTTCTATAAACAGCTGGGGAGAAGAAGTTAAACTATTACACTACATTATTGTTGGTATAAGTAGATTCAGTCAGAGGAGAATTTAAAATGAGATTAAGATGTTTTATGTATTCGTGCTTTAGGGAATTGTTGATTTCAGTAGCTTTAATTGGTTTAATTTGACACATAAGTTTTGCGCAACCTATTTAAACCTACAAAAATACGTAATGTTCAATCCCTTCAATTCTCTGTTTCAGGTCAGTAAGCTGATTGAAAACCTACGAACGGCTGCTGGAAATTTGAGTGTCTCCGTGGAGGAGCCCACTTTCTCTCAGCCACTCCCGCCGTCGTCTTTCCAGCGTTTCTTACGAGCTCGACCAATCCCTGGTGTTGTCATTGAGGACCACCAGTCTGCTTTCACCAATAGGTGATTCAGCGTTTCTTTAGTGCTTAATATCATCATGCACTACTGCATTTCAGTCCAGAAATTATATTTTTAACCTGACTTTTCTGTCCTACCTGCAGGTTCTATGAGAGTATGTATGATAACAAAGAATACCTGAACATGTCTTACCCACCGAACATGACTCCAGAGGAGCAGCTAGATAGCATCACTGACGCTGCAATGGTATTACTGTTACTCGTTTCACTCTGCTTGTTCCCCCTTCACACCTGTTTTAAACAACTCAATGTGGGGGCATTGTGTATAGGCAGTAGCTGTGTTATTATAAAAAGCACTCATGATATGTTACTTGTACATTTATGCTGTACTATTCTTCTTCAGAACGCTTAAAATGTAAGATAAGTCTCATATAGATGTTGATTGGAAAGAAATCCTAAGTGTTTTCCTTCATGCATCTTTCAGGCTCTGACTGAGGTGGCCACCATGGTGGCTCGGGCTCTTTACATACAGGCAGGAGGAGAAGAGACACAACTGGACACCATCAACGCAGACTCCCTAATAGTAAGATTTCCTTTGGAGATTAAAATACCTTATTTACATGGTGACTCTTTTTATATATCTGTCCCTGCTAAGCTCCACCTTGTTCATCTGTCTAATCACTCTGTATTTCCACCTCAAGGGTAATTCAACTAATCTGTGTGGGAATATTTGCCGGACTAGGAAATGTATCTGGAGTATTTAAAATGAATGTCTTGAACACAAGTGGTGTAGTATTGTATTTAAATAACCAGATTTAAGTAAATACAATACAATACTTAAATTAAGATTATTTCTTATAGACAATCAAAGATGCCTTAATTCTTCTCAGTTGCCTTTATTTTTATTTTTTTACTTTTTACTGACATACCTTTTTATTTTTTGAGGTTTTTCAAACTTTCAGACGACACTGAGCAAAAATTCTAATTCTCTCCATTTTGTCCCTTGTTTTGATTTATCTGCTATTTGATCTGTCTCTCGCTTTTGATCATTTGTATGATTTTTACGGTGACTCAATTAGATTTGATAGGAGGTATGGTCTATCCACATCTCCTGCGGAACTGCACATTTGAGCATTGCTGGTTGCATTTGTAATACTTAATCTGAATGCACAAGGCGGCAGCATTAAGCGTGTCAACAAACAAGAGTTCTTTCTTGCTATCGAGTTCATATTATGTGAATCATTTCCAAGGGATTTCAAATCCATAATGATTTGAGTTCAGTTTAATCTCAGTTTTTTTTATGGTCTATCGGATAGATAGACCATAAATCTCTCCGCTGAGTGGATAGACTCTTATCCACACCCTCACAAATTGTGTTTGTTACCCCAGAAGCAAGGGCATCTCTGCTTCTGATTCAAAATTTCGAGATTCTGTTGATTTCTTGACTGTTTTCTGTCGAATATTTTACAGGTGACGCGAATGCTCTACGGTTTTCTTGTTCGGTCAAATAATTCCTGGTTCCAGGAACTTATCTCCTCAGATCTCATCAGCCAGCTGGGTAAGCTGGGATATATTTTGATTGTTTATCCCAGAGCATTAGCTGGTGACCATTTAACTGAATTTCTTCCGTCTTCTGTCAGCCAACAGACCCACCAACTTCTACATCGGCGTGGCCCAGCATTACAGCGAGCCCACTCGTCTGGTCCAGTGCCTGCTCGCTAACCTGACTGGTAGCATCGTCAACGTCACCCAGGACAACTGCCAGAACCAGAGAGAGAATGAGGATGACGTAGAGAGCAAACACGTAAGATTTCATTTGATCATAGAGTAATTTTATTAGAGAAAAATTAATGTCACAACCCCAACTGTCTTAAATCTTCATATAAACCAGTTTGAGAAAACCCGGTATGTCTATGCATTTTGACTCATCTCCATCTTGTTGTAAAAATACATAACATATATATATATTTATTTCCTCCCTCCAACAACCGGTGACCTCCCTCAGATGTATAACTACATGTGGGTTCAAGGTGCATTGCCACCCAACAGCACAGAGCGGGAGGGTTTGTGTGTCCGCTCCACAGTCCGTCTCTCCAAAGCGCTTTCCCCAGCCTTCGACCTGCTGGAGTACAACTCCAAAGATTACTCGACGTGGACGGAGTCCCGGTGGAAGGAAATTAAAGGACGCTTATTCCTGGTTGCCAGTCACGACCTGGAGGTAAAAACAACAACAAAAAAACTCTTTCCCTGAAGGGAAAATTGTATTAACACTGTAAACAGTGCAAAGTAAAAGCTCCACTTATCTGCTATTTTTGTTAGAGGTGCCGATCCATCATCGCTGGGAGGCTTATTTGTCTGTGATTGGCAGATTAGTTTCAGTATTAAATGCCCCGTTTACACATGTGCAGCAGGAGGTTTCACATCAAAAACATGCGCAGGGCTTGTGGCGGCATGGTTTTTCTCCACCGTGGTGATAAGACAAGTATAACCGCGGTCTGGAAGTTAAGTGCACTCCTACAGCTAGTGAGTGTGTTAAATCTCTCTCTGAACATGGCACTGGGCGGCTTATCTTTATGAGAAATATGTGTAGATAGAAACAGTGACAATGCAGGTGATAGTGAGTTGACCTTCCAGGCCAAAATGAGGTCTGCTGCACATGTAAACACACTCGGCACCATGGTACTTTTCTTATAACCACGGTATTTTGGTTATTATCAAAGCCCTAAGAAACGTTGCAGCAAATTAAATGAACTTGCTGAAACCATGAATGTAGATATGTTTCTTCTCTCCTCTTGTAGGAAAGTCAAACATGGAAGAGTAACTGAGATTTAAGACGTGGCATAATGTTTTTGTTTGTTTATTCAAAAAGCTTCTGAGTTACCTGAAACACTTAAGACAATGTTATTCCTTTCGTTTGCTGGTTTCTTGTTCTTTTTTAAGGTTGTGAAGGAAAGTTTACATAGATTTTTTTTAATTTCCATCAAAGAAAAGTGACAAATGTATGTTTTCAAAACGTTCCAGTAACCATTAACTAGTGTTCTTAGTCTCCTGAAAAACACAGGTATGAGATAAATACTTGACAGCATTTTTAGTTAAAAGCATTAATTAATAATGTATTAGTCACTTTGAAAGCACATTTCATACATTCTCCTGTCTGTTTAAGAATAGAAAGTGAGGAAAAGCAGAGAGCACTATTGTATTACCGGTGTGAAGTCTCCAGCACTAGAGAGCAGCCTCTGCTACATCATGCTCGCTGTTGATTGTGCCGGAGCTACACACCCCACAAAGATGAATTCCAGACTTTATTATTCTGTCCACATTACGTTAACTACTGGGTAGAAAATGGATTTTTCTTAAAACTCCAGATGCTTCGGTCTGTGCAGTAGGTAAACATGAGCTTGATGTGTTGGCAGGTCTGCTGTACACGTCTGAAATTCCAGAAAGTGTTTTATATGAGAGGTATTACCCTTAGATGATGCTGTCAGGTAGCCATAGAGACTAGATACAGCAAAAATGAGAGAAAATAATCACTTACATCTATTTTAAACATTTTTTGTCTGCTTGTTTAGTCTCATTGCAGTCTACCAGAGCTTACTTACAATTCTGATAATTTATGCTACCAGACAGTCGCGTCATCCTCACTAGAAGACTTTTTGGACTGAGGCGTAAGCAAGGGGATCTAGGGGGTTCTGGGTGGGATGGGGGTGTAATGTTGTGTTATTTAATAAAACCTATATAGACAGACAGAGAGACGGACAGAAATGACTCAAAATGAGCCTAATATACTAGAAAAACATGCAAAATGCAAATAAACAGCACTGAAGGATAGAAAAGTACAAATGTGTGAGAAATTGTATTAAAAAGATATAAAAAATATAGTTAATACAAGAATTTGACAATGAATGATACAAACTTAGAAACTTAAACCACACAACATGCCTTCACGGCAGATAATACAAATGTACACACGTATGGAGAACTAAAGGACATCAAACATTATACGTATGCGTTTTGTATATATATATTTGTGTTTATAATCAATAATATTGCACCTGATAATGTATATTTTTGATGATTGAACCAAGAGAAGAAAAAAAGAGATTGTTAACTTATGTATTGCACTAGAATATAGTATACAACAAACTGCTGCATTTTTTTTTTCTAATAGAATGACGTTGTGATGAACGAGAGATGAAACTGATGTTCATATTGATCCTCTTACTCCTCCAGATGTTGACGCTGGGTGTTGGAGTGGGCGTGCTGTTGACATCCTTGCTGCTGACATACTTTATCAGCTTGAAGGCTGACATGCTCTTCAGCTCAGGCAGGGAGCCAACCAGTGCCACCTACTGATGCACATGGAGACGCCACCGATTCACGACCACTACTGCTTCTGTCACTACCACAACTGTTCCCTCTTCCCAACCACACATACGGACAGGCTCTCTTTTCTTTCACACACATGTAGGTACAGGCAGACCCAAAGGCAGGTGTTTTATTTTTCCTCTTAGATGATAACTCCATGTTTATGGGCTCACATCAGGAGAGTCGCTACATGTGGACTGAACCGGACTGGATTAGCCTGGATGGATCTGGACTCATCAGGGTCACAAAAACCCACTGGTGAG
This sequence comes from Lophius piscatorius, assembly GCA_009660295.1. Lineage (NCBI taxonomy): Eukaryota > Metazoa > Chordata > Actinopteri > Lophiiformes > Lophiidae > Lophius > Lophius piscatorius. Next base: position 113,851 of record VRLP01001007.1, on the reverse strand, counting down.
GCACCAGCAGACCCTGCCAGTAAAAAAGATGTTCATATTTGTTTTAGCTTTTTTTCCCCCTTTTTTATTGTAAAATGAATGTTTTTTGACTGTGTCATGAGATAGGCACTGAACATGAGCATAATACAGCGTCTGTGTGTGTGTGTGTGTGTGTGTGTGTGTGTGTGAGATGTGAATACGAGAAGGTGACTCAGCAATTTGCGATGTGATTCACTGTTTGTGTGTGCGTGAGTGTATATGTGTGAGAGCTTCGTATGAGGATTGCAATGGTATGTGCAATACTGTAGCCGTCTTCTGCCGATGTAGTTAATTTATAAGTCAGTTCTAATGTTAAACCACTTTTTGAGTTGATGAACAGGATGGCAGGATTTAAATTCAATGTTTGGGAAAAAAATTTGGGAATACGTGGTGAAGAATCTTAATGAGTTGTAATTCCTCGGATGTCCACACCAGTAGTAAATATTTAAAGTCTGTCCCAGTACACTTATGACTACATATGTGTGTCGTTGTACAGCGGACCCACTACGATTTCACATATTGTGATATTTGATTGGAGAAGAAGAAATTCCTGAGAAGGGCAGCCGAGAATAATTCATTCGCATCGGCTGCCAAACATCATCCAATCCAGTCAGAAAATGTTGTTTTGAACTGAAAATGTGCTGGTACTCTGGCTCTGCACTCGTTTTTCACTTATAAAGATGACCTCTGAAAAGCGTGACAACACGCCAGAAAGATAGGTTTTAATTATTCTGTAATGGATGTTCATTTAACGGATGGAATAATTGACAAAGTGTGATGAAGAAATAAATGTTGCTTCAGTTTTTCTTTCATTGTCCCCAGACCTCTGCAATGCAATTTGTTTAACTTACTGTCATACATGAACGTCAAATATCAACCATAACATTATAACCACCTGTCTAATACTATGTCTGGCCACCTTTTGCCACCAAATCGGCGCTCACCAATCAATACATGGACCTCTGAAGGTGTGCTGTAGAATCTGGCACCAAGATATTAGCAACAGTTTCTTAGCTCTTTGAAGTCTTGATGTGGGGCCTCAATGGTTAGAACTTCTTTGTTCAGAACATCCCACAGTTGCTCGAGTGTGTTGATATCTGGGAATTTGGAGTGCAAGTCAATACCTCAACCGTTTTGAAACGTTCCTGAACCAATCTTTCAAAGTGAAGGGGTCCGCATGGTCACTCTGACTGGTCTGTGTCTATGCAGCCCCAAACACAGCACTATGATGCTCTGTGTTCTATAAGAAACATTTTCAGCAATCTGTGCCACAGTAGCTCTAGAATGGGATCCGACAAACCAGGCTAATCTCCCGTCAGAGGCAGTGGACATCAGTGCTCATGACCCTCTCAACGGTTGTGCTTCCTGAGACCAATTTTGTAAGTTCTAACTGGAAAAACTCTGGACATGCTCTTGCCCACTTCTCTAGCAATATCCATTCGGCCCTAATCCAAGTCACTCAGATGGTTAAGCTTGCCAATATGTCCTACTTCCAACACATACATTTTAGGACAAACTACTGACTGCTACCTTGCATATCCAGGTACTGACCTGTGCCACGGTAAGGAGATATTGTTATTCGCCTTATTAAAGCACCTACATTAAAGAGAGAGACTGCGTGTCCTGCTTTTGGTACATATTTTGTGATATGTTTACCAAAAAAAGTCTGAAAAATGATTTAGAAATTTAAACATGGGCGCAAGGGCTCACAGAAATGATCAATTTTCCAGACTAAACGGGTTAAACTATCAATATTTTTAAATATTTCATAAAGATGAAAAAATGTTGGCCATCCATTTAGTCAACTGGTGGTTGGTTAAAAGTTGGATTTAAGCTCATCCTGGTCTGTGTCTTCCAGAGCAGATCTCAAATACCACTATTCAATATTTCCTTCACACTACCAAATTCTAAAGTGTGGCCTTTTGCTTTTTTTCTATTTAGGAACCTTTGTCATTTGATCTCTTAGTTCCCGTGGTTACAAGTGTTTGAATAAAATCATAGATAATAAAAAAAAATCAAAAACAAAGCCCACCGACAAATGATCCTGTTGTATTTCCAGCTATTTCGTAAATAGTTATGGACATGTGATCATGGCTGTGTCCTTCAATCATTATCAGTGCAAAATTAGCCTTGTGTCTTTCTCCTTAAAAAATACAGTTTCATGTGAATCAGACATACTTTAAAAACATTATTATTTTTATGGTGGTGGTGGTCTTTGAGGGTTTTTCCATCAGCAGCTCCATAAAGTGTCCATCTGTTTTATGAGCCATTAAGGGAGCGGCTCTCTCTGATGATAGCATGCAGCTCTCCTCTTGTGTGTTCTCTCTCTCTGAGACATCGGAGCGGTGATAAACGTGTTGTGGCTGAAAACCACCCGGTTTCACAGTCCCGATCCCCTGGGGACAGAAGGGCGGGGCCAGAGCGCAGCAGGGGCGGGGCTAGAGAAGAGTGTAGGCGGGGCGCACGGCGCTACGGCTGACTGGAAGGAGAGTAGAAAGTGAGAAAATACCTGAATGGACAATCTGGATTAAGTAAGTAATATTTTCGTGCGTGAATTTTGTTGAAATGGTGCAGATGTGTGCCTATTGTGGCGCCGGGAGGGAGGAGATAGATGAAGATCTCTGCCTCCTCCAAACAATAGTCGCGATGGTCGCCTTTTCTGAGGAACAGGGAAGTTTAGGACCCTCATCGACCCTATTGTTGTTCTCACGGAAGCCACGTAGCTTCGTGTGGTGGTTTTAGCGTGTTCGTGAAGGTTTCTGATGGATCGGAGTGATCCAGAGGGTGGTGCTTCCAGAGGGAATAGCCGCGTCCTGTCTGCCTGCAGGCCGGAGGGTTTGAATCCTCCGCTGACTGCGTCCATTCATTTACCGAGAGCCTCCTGTTTGGAAGGAGATCGAGCATTTGGGATCATTGGGACGTGAGCAGTGGGGCCTGGGTGTCTCCCATTGTCCTGTCCTGCTACGACACCCTCCTTTTCCATTCCACACTCTCGATTCTGGTCATCACAGTAAGTTAGCCCGCTGTAGCCTTTTGTGTGTCTTGTTGCTGAATTATCTCCGCATCTGTACTCATGCTCCACGCTGCCTCATCCACAGAGGGAAAAGCAGAAATCCCTAGTGGTTTTTACGCTGTGCGGCCGTTAGGATTCAAACCGATCCAATATAACGTAGTTCCTAGGCCCTTCATCTCCACTTCTGGGGTCATAAATCTTTATTTCACACACAACTTCAGAGCAGGGAGGGAAAACACAATAGTCCTATAAAATACTAATTTATAGTGAGCGTGACAGAGTATAGTATATTAAGTATAGACTACTTCCACGAGACTGCACATCAAATGCCATGAGGTATAATTAGGGGGTTACTGTAAAATACAATTACTTTACAATAACCATCTGATGCCATGAGTATCAGGGCGTTAGTGTTTTACAGTAAGATCACACTGATAGCATTCAGGATTAAAAGGCTGGATCAAACCACCATCATCATCATCATCATGATGATAAAAATCTTTTTAAATTCAGTCTGATCCCTGTTGAACTGTGAGGAAAAATACACATACCAGTAGAACTTAAAGATATTGAATTTAGTTCCTGGCCATGACAAGAGTGTAATCCACAGGATCCTCCAACTTGAGAGCATTTGACTATTGGAAGACAACCTCTGTCATTGAAAGGCTAGTGACTAAGGGACATAGTTATGATCACATGTCAAGGGGGTTCAGAATTACAGTTGAGTCCAAATGTATGTCTGAAAAAAACATTCATGTGTTTAACAAGGGCTGTCATGGTGAATGTTAGAGTTAGACCATTTATACTATTTTTCCATTATCGCTTAATAAGAGAGGAAATAAAATGCCGATGATTTAAAACCAGAATCATCCAGAAAGATGTCTTAAAAGCATGGAATTCTCCGGACCCCCCCATCATGGGTACGTTTCATTGTGGGAAGACAAAAGCCTATTATTGAAGAGGGACACAGCTATGATTACACAGTCTTTGGTTCCGGAGGACTGAACTTAAAACGCTCTTGAATATCAAAGGGTCACTGAAAATTGCTTGTATTTTACAGCGATAGCATACAGTATTAAGAAATACAGCTCTACCACATTAGAATTCAGGCTTTAAAACAAGCACCATCATTGTCGATTCTTGAGTTTGAAAATGTATACTAGTGTCCATAATTGATGTTTTACAAAAATCCTCCTTTAAAATCAAAATTCAAGTTGATGTTTAAAAAGCGTGAGATGTTCAGGATCCGTCAGCATGGGTGCATTTCATTAAATAAAGATAAAAGCCTACTATTGAATTGATAATGTTTGAGGCCCTGATGCAGAAAGAAGCTTGCTAGTATTTAGGAAAACTATCATTTGTCATGAAAACATTGCATCATATTTAGTCAAGAAAGTACACATAGAAATACTCATATCCCCATCTAATGTATATTTTTTAGGCTGTAGAAAATGAACTTTAAGTTTGAGGACTTGGTATTATGTGATTAATAAGTTTTCCCCGTTAATGGCTTTTAACTGCACATACTGGAAGGACAGTACCAGTCCCTCCTGGTACTGGTTCTCCCCCCACTTTGTACATGTTGAGCCACAGAAATAGCTTTAACCAAAATGATATATTTGCTTGATAAATAGTACTTCCTGTGACAAATGGATTGATTAACTGCCAGTCTGTTGATAAATGAGTCGGTCCGTCTCTTTATTCTTAGGTGGTCAATTTCCTCTCAAAGCACAGAAATCTCAATTTCCTTTCTAGAGGCTTTGTTTACATGACAGAGATTTTTGAATATAATAGCAGCCCTTTTTGGGGGGTTTGGCCTTTTGTTTATAAGACAGGGGCTTTTAAGATAACTTAAATACATACGTTTGAAAATACCGCTGCCACCACGTAAACTGGCAAAAGGCGAAAACTATGCCGATCCATTTCACGTCCTGTCTGGCTTTTACATTATTACTATTATTATTATTAGGCGTCTTTTAGTACTAAGTGGTGTTGTGCTTCCGTTTTCATTTTAAGAAGTTATACCGCCACCTAGTCTTTTTGTTTGAAAACTCTACACTCTTGTGGATTTGTGTACATTTGACTCATTTCAACATTGTATTCATTTGAACAAAGAAATTCTTTAAAGGGCAAGAAAAAATTTTATGTAAGGAAAACTGCAAAAGGGGCCTCAACTCCATTTGGTTTCCTGGCAAACAAAATTATAATATTATAAATTCTGGACAGCGAAGGCTGTTGAGATGGATTATAAAACAGCAATTCAAAAGAAATGAAATTTGACTTTGAAGATAGAATGATTCTGAATCAAACAGTTCTCACAGTTGTTCCTGGTTACTTTTCTGTCATCCATCCACCCTACTAACTACTTATTATATATATCCTCTAGTGCAAACGTTGGTGGATTAGAAGGTCAAACTTAAGTGAAGACATCTCTTCTGTCTTTAGGAGAGTCGATGTCAAACTCTAGATTTTCCTGGAACGCCACATCCTTGCTGTGACGTTCAAATATCCTCTTTAAATGCTATTTGAACTGCGAGTTAAGTCACCGCTGCCTCAACATGTTGGTGGCGTGTTGGGGGTCTATTTGCATGGTGAGGTAGCACTGTAAGGCCAATTGGGCGGTAATATGTCCAAATGTTTTCTTTTAACTTGTTCCTCTTCCTGGATTCATTAATAGAAACGTCCGTCCCACACCGTCTGATGGACCAGAGTTCTCCTGTGTCGGAACCGCGTCTATCTGATCGCGGCTCACTGAGCCACTTCCTGCCTCCTTAATACTTTGTTTGGATATGAGGAGCAATAGAAAGCAGACTCCTGTTTGAAACTGAGCGGAGCACTGGCCTGTTGATTCAACCGTATCCTGTTAGATCCACACACACCTGCTCCGCTCTACTGCCCATGTGCAGCAAGGCTGACAGCAGCAGTTGTCTCTTTTTCACTGGTTTTACTGACGTTGTCGTAGACACCGGTGGGTGGCTGTCAGCACTGTGTGTGTGGCCCTGGTACAGTGGCCAACCTCTTCCCTTGCCGGGCACTGGGTGTGCACGCACTTATTTTCACAGTTGCTGTATCAGGCCTCAAATGGCTGATGGTGAGTGGAGCGGGTCACCTCAGAGACGGTCTAGATCGCTCCTCCACCCTCACAGCTGCTGCCTCTCCGCCAGCCTCCTTGAAAGGCGTGATGACAGCTTGATTTCTTTTTGCCTTGGGGAAAATGCAGGCTGTTCAAATCTCGATGCGTTTGTTTGAGCGCAGTGTGACTCGAGCTGCACGCAAATTCCATTTGTTGCTTTTATTAGAGACTCAGTAATTGGTGGTTTGAAAAAGCATGACCCTCAACTGTACCATTAAAATCAACATCCCACTTTTTCCAGAGAAGTTGAGTGCAACTTTTTTTCATTCAACAACAAAAGTTTAGAGTGCTTCACATAATGCATAAGAGACGTCAACAATTAATAATAATAATAATAATACATTTAATTTGTGCTTCACTTCAACACGGTTTGCACTCATCAGTTGTTTCTAGATACCTAGTGCTTGAGTGTAAACTAGATCCATTTGAGGTGCAGGATGTGGCGAATCTCCAACGCATGCTACCCTTACTCCAATGAAAGTCTGCACTTCCAAATCTGAGGCCCAGCTTCAGCAGGGAACCAGTGAACTGTCCTCGTTGGGTTGGAAGTGAGTCTATGCCCCCAAGCGAGGGAGTTTAGGTATCTGGGTGTGTTGTTCTCTAGTGATGGAGAAAATGGACCGTGATATGGACAGGAGGTTAGGTGCAGCATCTGCAGCAATGCCGATGTTATATCAATGTGTTATGGTGAAGAAAGAGCTGAGTCGTAAGGCAAAGCTATCAATTTATCGATCCATCTGCGTTCAAACTCTCACGTATGGTCATGATCTCTGGGTGGTGGCGGAAAGAATGAGGTCGAGGATTCAAGCGGCTGAAATGAGCTTCTTCGTCGGGTGGCCGGGCTCAGCCTTAGAGATAAGGTTCGGAAGCTCAAACGTCTGGAAAGAGTTTGGAGTACAGCCGCTGGTCCTTCACATTGAAAGGAGCCAGTTGAGGATGAGTAGGATGCCTCCTGGGTTCCTCCCCCTGGAGGTTTTTCAGGCACGTCCAACTGGGAAGAGACCCAGAACTTGCTGGAGGGACCATTTAACACATTTCCCCCTGGGGATCGATACGATATTTCTGATTCTGATATCTCATCTGGTCGGGGAACGCCTCAGGATGAGCTGGAGAGTGTTGCTGGGCAAAGGGGCGTCTGGAAATCCCTTCTTAGCCCGCTACCATCGCGACCTGACCCCGGATTAGTGTGTGAAAAAATAGATGGATTGACACGTGGATGTACGTGGCGAATCTTGTCTTTAAAAGTAGAACTTTATAATGTCGTTCCATAACACCCTATGAGGAAATATTTTGTTTACAGAGTGAATTAATCTCATATTATAGAATCTGAAAGTACACAAGGTTCCTGAAAAATAATACCAAATTACACTTTCACACCCAAAATTATCAAAATCAAATAAAATGTGGAAAGACAATGTTTTCAATGTCTCTAGTGGGGAACAGGGGTTAAAATAGATAAAGGCATAAAGGATATTAAAAGCTAAGATCCTAATAAGGGCTGGGAATTGTTGAATTGAAATTAAAATATTGAAAATAGTCATTAGCAGTGCCAGAGTAATTGATAGCCTTTCCCAGTGACACCAGTGGTGAATTCTGCTTGAATTTCCAAATAAGAATATCCTATAAATAAAATACAGCTACACCAGAGCAGACATTTAAACCAGGAATACCTGATCCGTTAATTGGTACACAACATCTCATCTGGCATCAAATACCAGAATTTGATACCTGTGTTTGATCTTTTCCCCTAGATGCCCCTTTCAGTTATCCCAGAAGATGTACTTCATTGCTATACCCGGCCGTAGTCATCATTTATTATTGTACTGGTGTATTTTTATAGTTTTGTTTTCCCACATGGAGATTGTTTATTCCTTTAATGTCTTCACCGAGAAAAAAAAGTCTATGAAAAAATGATTCCGTTGCTACTTATCGACTAGGACTTGATTAATAGCCATGGCCCCCATGACCGGTGGTGTCCCCCATGGTCCCATCCTTGGCCCCCTACTCTTCATGCTGCCACTGGGTCATATTATAAACTGGTTCAGACTCAAAATTTGATGATGGTCAGCACTTTAAAGGGTTTTATGGTGAGACGGCTTTGAGCAGGGCTGCTGCTAATCTGAAGAACCGTGTAATATTTCTAAGAAGTACAATAATTCGACACACATAGGTTTTAAGGTGGGTTCTATTCTGCAGAATAAATAACAATAAATAACTCTTATTAGACACGTTGAATGTTCGATGTCCTTTTTTTTGAATGACTTATCAGAGTTCGGTTCTCTGGCCTGTCAAATATTTGGACTTATAGTCATGGATGCACCGATGTATCAGATAATTACTCAATATTTACTCTGATCAAGGTTGTGGCCCTACCATTAAATAAGAAGGAAATGACTAACTGCTTTGGGTGATGTTCTGTTGTATGCCCTACTTCGACATTTTTCTGGAACATTTGAGGTAGTGGCTCATGACCATCACATTAATCTTTTTTCACATGAATGGAGTTTATATATTGACCTCCAGAATTATTGTCACCCTTTAAAAAATTGTAAAATGATATACAGCTGAATTTTTTTAATAGTCTATACCCATGATGTTTAATATAAATGATTCACAAAAATGTAATGTTTAAATCAAGAAACATAATTAAGAGAAACATTGCATTTTTTACATGAAACAAATACATTTGGGCCACAGTTATTTCCACCGCTCGGAAATCCTGCCATTAAACGGTAACAGAAGCATATTTACAGTTCTATTTCATATTTTAAAGTTCACCTGTTTTGAGTAGGAACTCTGAAGTGGTGAACAGTGGTGACTTCCTGTTTCCCTGGGGTATAGATATGAGGTGACACAGGGCGAATTCTTTTTGATGTTCTTCTTAATGAGAAAGACCAGAGAACGCAGCAATGATCTGTTAATCTGGCAATGGATACAAGAAAATCTCTCAACAGTTAAAGTTTCTACAGTTAGATCAATAATTAAGAGTTTTAAAGAGGTTGGAGAAGTTAAAAATCAACCTGGAGGAGAAGGAGGAGGAGGGTTTCACTGGCAAAAGACTCTCCGAAGATTACAAATAGAATATTGCGGAGGTCAGTTGAATCTTGGGATCAGAATGTCTCTCTAACCACCATCAGACGGCACATACACCAACAAAAGCTGTTTGGGAGGGTAACACAAAAAAAAAGCCCCTGCTGTCTTTCACAGACAGGCTAAGCACATGCAGTTTGCCAAACACCACTGAGACTTTCAGTGGAACGAGGTCATAGGTCAGTTGAGACCAAAATAAAGCTTTTGGCAACAAACGTTAAAGATAAGAGGCATTGCAAGAAAGAAAGCCATGCAGAAAAGCCCCCTCATACCCACTGTGAAGCCTGGTGGTGGACCCCTGAGGCTGTGAGACGGCCTTCCTACCATAGGCCCTGCCTGGATGTCTCGTTAAAAGATATGGTTCCATGGACCCACCAAATGGTAATGGATGGGAACTTTAAAGCCTTTGTGTCAGGAAACTTAAAATGTGGCAAAAAAAAATGGTTCACATATCACAAAATAAAGGTTACATCATGGTCATCACGGTCACCCAACCAAAAAACCCCCATAACATCTGTGGGATGTGCTGCAGAGGCTAGTCCTGAAGCTTAATGCTCAGACTCTGAAGGAGTTGGAGAGTTTCTGTATGGAGGAAGTGTCTCAGATCTTCTCCATGTTTCTCAAAACCTCGTCACACACCACAGAAGCTATTTAACTTTTGTTAGACTTTCTCATTAGCAATGGTTAACACCTCCTCTGTTAACCCTTTTGACATGTGATGTCCCCCTGGGCTCCATTCTAGCCCCCTTACTCTTTAGCATATACATGCTGCCGCTGGGTCTTTTTTTTTTTAACAGATTCAGTTAAGAGGCACATATTCTCCAAAAAATAGTTATTCAAAATGTGCTTCACCTCCACCAAACCGTGGAGTAAAAGAGTAGATCAAAGGGTTAAGAATGTAAAGTATTATTATTATTTAAACTGAGTTAAAGGTTAGATTTTTGTGAATAATATGAATTAAAGATCACTGAATAATATAGACATTTTTGCATCTCATTTTGCTGATTGTATAGAGGGTGCCAGTACTTCCATAGTGCACCGTATTAAAGGTTTTTCTATAGATTTGTACCAATATTTTTTTCAGATAGGGATATACTTCCAGAAAAGAATTTACTTCCAGCAAGACTACACTTCCAAAAATTGATAGAATCCCAGTAAGGATAGTTCTCCCAGCAATGGTTCTCCTTCCAGAATGGGTTATATGTCAAGCAATGACTTAAGTTCCTTAAAGGGAAAACTTTTAGCAATCAATATGCCTTCAGCATTGTTTTTGTTTCTTCTTCCAGAAATGGATTCACATCAAGAAAGGGACGTTTTTTACAAAAATGTCGGCACCTCCCGAAACAAATAGTCCTCCAAATAGAGCTTCTTCTTAAAAGTAAGGCTTTACTTCCAGCAATGTGTTTCTCTTCCAAAACAAAAAAGAGCTATACTTTCAGAAAGAGCTCTACAAAACTTTCTGGGCATATATCCCATTATATGAGCGTGTAATAAGATAAGGTAACGTCAGCTTGGCCAGCAGCTCAGCTTTGTTTGTCTTTGCTATCAGTTGATGGTATTGAATGGTGTTACACTCTCTTTGAACCAATATCATCACACCTGTTTAATCTCAGACCACACAGATTATTAAACCGGTCTCTTCTGGCCTCTTAATTCAGCCTAGATTGGAATGAACAAGGATTATTTTCTTCTTTTTTTCTGTCCATATCTTCATTTTGAGCGCTGACTGTGAGAACTGAACAGGTTGTATATCGTAAAACCCAAAAGAAGACACCGTTGTTTGTGACCATATCCATACAGGAACAGCAACTGGGTAGGGTGAGGAAACAGGAACCAGTGTCCTCAAAGACTGAAGCAATGGACTTGATGCTTTAAAGAATCTTAATGGTGGTCTTGTATTGTGTTCAGATGGACCTTTTTAAGTCTTTGCCATGATTTAATGTTTAATGCGAGTGTCTGAGGTTGGATTAGAAGAGTCATGGTGAAGTTCATTAACTGGGCCATAGAACACTGGGATGAATAGGAAACCCTATCTGCTCGAACACTGGACCACACCCCCAGAGATCAAGTGTTGGGTTTTATTCTCACTGTCTGAGAGAGACAGTTAGATTAGCAGGCAGTTCTGTCTAAAGTCGTCATTGTAGTTGAGGTTTTACAAAGACCAAAGGAAGTGAATGGTACCATTATTTACAAGGAAAACAAGTCCGTGGGTTTTGTGTTATTTAATGTAATTGCAAGTTAAGCAATTACAGACTGGATTATTAGTTTAACTTATTTCGTTGCTGGTATTGTGAAACTTGGAAAAAAATTAAAAATTAGGCGACCCACATCGCAAGTTTATCACTACAGCCAGAAGCTTGTTAGCTTAGCATGAAAACTGAAAAAGGGAGAAACAGACTGAGTGACCCTGACTTTTTATGGTGTTTATATGCCTCGTTGAACGTTTTCTCCCCAATCTGATCTTATTCCAGAAATTTTGCAGCATGTGACTCGATTTAAAAAAAAAAGACCAAATGTTTTTTATCGGTACTTACGGGCAGAGTTTGTTACTGTAAGGCCCCTCAGCAGATACCCAACAGCTATGCCAAAAGTGGCTAAGATTTTCCATTCCATTCTATTTTCTTCTGCTTATCTGGGGTTGGGTCACAATGATAAGAATATTTAAGATTTAAGAATAGTTTTTCAGACGTCTCTCACCCCAGCAGTGTCCTCCAGCTCATCCCTGGGAATCTCAAGGTGTTTCACGTCCGATCCAAGTGGCCCATTTCCTGTCTTTGACTGGCTCGTCAGGACTGAAACATATTTATAGTGAGACAACATAATATCATTAATTGATATCCCAAAGGTGTTTAATATATTCTCACTGACTGTTTACATGCAGATCCGTATCACACCGGGAAAATGCAAGAGCACCACTGGTTTCAGTTCTGGCTCTCCTATTGGGTGATGGTTGGCTAGAATTGCAAACCTGTTTCTTCAGTCTCTATTCAGGCTTTTGTGTCTTTTGAGTGTCACGTAGGCTGGACTCCTGCAGACCACCCAAACCGTTCTTCATTCGCTCCTCTCACCAACTATCTCCCAGTAGGTTTGTTAACATGAACAATAGTTCCCTTTTCAGAATGAAATAATTCCAAAAGGATATTTCTGTATTGACTGTTTACATGAGCAGCGATCCAATAAGAAATGTTGTTTACATGCTCACATCAATGGGAAGAGCTTTCAACAGCTGAGTGACGAGCGCAAAAGCAACCAATAGATGAGTTTCATCAGAGGGTGGGCGTCCATCCTGTGATCGGGGAGGTTTTTGCTGTTGGTCTGATGCTTTTAATGAAGAAACGGCTGATAATAACTCATGTTTACTTCTGTACTGGAGACATTCATTCATCATAACCACTTATTGTGTTCAGGGTCATGGGGGCTGGAGCCTACCCAGCTCTTTAAGTACTTCATTCATGCTCAATACAAAGTGAAATCGATGGGTCTGATCTGATGGGTGGGATTTATGAATAAGCATACGGTGCAGATTATATAATTGACGTCTTCCTAGTTTTTCAGTACTTTTTAATATACTCATAGTGTCCTTCTATCATGACTCCTTGCGTTTTTTCTTGGACTTGTTTGTAGACTTCATTATTTTTTACTCTACCACTTCATTTTTTGAGAGTTTGCATTAAAAGTAAAGTCTCTGCTGTCTAAATCCTAAAATGCCGGAATCATGCGGGTGAGTAGCGCTATGGCTCACGCGCTCACCAGGGATTATTCTGAAACACACCCATTTGTTTCACTGTCTGTTGATTAAATGACTAATCACTGAAGCTACAGTGATGATTATAGTTTTATATAAATGTGATTATATGTGATTTTTGTCTAATAACTATCACTTGTAACAACACGGTACAGCGGTGAATAGTGTGATTACTAATATTTCTCACCTTACCCAGAGTTCAGGTTCTATACTCATATACACATACCTTTGGTTAATCAGTAGCCCACTTTACCCAGCCTGTTCAATGCGGGAGGTGCGCTGAATCATTCTATATACATATAATGACAGGTGTCATCGGACGGGTCTCTGTTGTTCTGCCTTTACTAGAGCAGCAGAAGTAGTAACAGATGTGAATTGTCATCTGTATAAACCTGAGGCACAAAGATGATGAAGAAGAAGATGAAATCTTTGCAGTATGTTCAAGTGCAACATAATCAACTGTTCACCAGCAGTATGACGTATATCATAATGTGTGACGTCATCTCCGACATCAAAATATCAAAATCTTCAATGATCTCATTTTTAGCATTCTGTTGTTTCTTAAAAGCCGTTAGCAATGCTCAAGATGAATCGTTTGTGCAGAGGAACTTCCATCAGAACTTCCCTGCACTTCAAATGATGTCGCACATTTTCACCTTTCAATCACCTTTTGATTTGAATGACTTTTCCGTTAAGCACTGACCTCCGAAACTCACCGCAATGTTTGCTCTGCCCGACATGTTTGCATTGCACTTTGAGCGGTCACTCTGGGAGAATTCTACTCTCTGTGCCATTTTCTAGTGGCCCTATAAGGCCTTTAGAAACACACACATTTATATATCAATATATATATATATTTACTGTGTGGTTTTCACTGTGGTTGCTGTAGCTAATGGAGTACGTATTAGACATGTTTTGTGTCCATTAAACCCTCACAGTAATTTTGTATGATTGCAATCAGGGTAGCAGAGCATTCAACCAGCTGCAGGATCTGGAGTTTGCAGTGACTCATCCTCTGCAGGGTATTTGCAGTGAAATATGGGTAGCCTTGCGGTAATTGTTATTTTTATGAGGTTACAGCTAAATAGTAAGGCCGGTGATGAATTCAGATCCTTATTTCAGCTGATGACTCTCCGTCTGGAAGGACAAGTTTAAGCTAAACTTCCACAATCATTCCATGTAAACAGTATATGGAGGGTTTTTTAACCACTCTTTTTCATCTCAGCGTTTAGTGATCCGTTCTCCTGCTTCAAAGCAGCCGAGAAAAACAGATCTGGACTCCTTAAATCATTTAATGTTATACACTTTACCATCTTTTCATAGAAGTATTTTTCTCATGTTGTTTTGATGTTCGGGTCAGATTCCTCTCTGTGGCAGTCATATCTCATGGTACGGATCGATGCACTTAATATGGGATAAAAGCTCACAAGTAACTAAGCTGCTCATTCGTACACCATTACTAGAGTTCAAAGCGTCCTATGATGCACCAGGAAGTGGCTGTTAGCCATCGGAGTTTTACTGTCAGGATGAGGCTTGTTGATGAGGTTTTTTGCACATGGCAGCAGGGATCAAACATCCCCCATGGTTTGGTAAGACTTTTGTAGATTTATTGGTGCTGGATGTGGAGGAGTCCCGCCGAGGATGGCCGGCGACAGAAATACTGAAACAACGGAGTACACAAGGAATACAAGAAGATTAGGAACTCGTACACAGAGTGGATTTAGCTTGAAGGGAAGTGGATCTTAAACACAAAGGCATTGATTGAACATAAAAACCACCTCAAGTTAAATAGGACAGTGATGGCAGCTAACATCCCTCCCCATTTCCCACAGACGGCCAATCAAAGCCAGAGGGCTTCACCCACCCTTTATCAATTAACCGGCGTATGACAGCCCAACATCCGTCATGCCAACACTTCTATTTTGGCAATTGCTCTACAACGTGGAGAGCAGAGTGGCAGAGGGCGGCGTGAGGTCAGGTTTCCATGGCAACTGTCAACCTCCAATCCCCCTTCAGCTGAACACCCCCTTTCATCGCCATGGCAGCAGGGAGGCCTTGTTTCCCGGGGGGACGGGGGGAGTGCGGGAGGAAATGTGAGAAGGCAAGTGGGAGGGAGAGGGCAAACAAGTTTTGTGAAAACACAGTAATCCAATATGGCCGCCATTGTGTTCGAGCTCGCAGGAGCTGAAGCTGGCTTCTTGGTGAGAGCAGATACAGTCAGGCGATGATTAACTGAGAGCTGGAAGACATGATATGGGAATAAAGACTTGGTTTAGGAGGTTAATGTCTGTAAACAGATCGTGGTGTGAGGTGTGCCAGAGGTCACAGTCTTCACGCATGGACTCTCAATTTAAAGGGTCATTTAACATTGAATTAGTACACCCCACTCCTGGAACCTGATACCCACCTGAAGGTCTTCAAGGGACTTTTTTTTGTTTCTTTTTCTAAATTGGCCTTTATTTGAATCCCAACAGTCTCCTTCTTACACAATTTGTTTTGAGAAAAACAATCCATAACAGTAAATAGGTCAAAACCAAAAAGTATTTTGATCCAAATGTAATCTAAGACTGAAGACATTAAAGTTGTGTTCAGAGCGCAACCAACCAAATGATGAAGTAAACGATGCAGAGATGATTATGGACGATCCAAGTGATCAAGTTTACCCAGAAACTGGGATTAAAAATTGTGTGATTTAAAAAAATGTTATATTACATCTGATAAATGTTTTATGTTATTATTTCTTATGTTTTAATCATGTCGTAAATCCAAACCTGTTCTGGGTACAGCTTCAGATGTCATTTCATTTCCTCCTCTAAGGAAATTAAATGCAGAGTCAACGACAGATTTGTGTAAAACTTTAATCAGAGATGCACACCACAGACGGGGACACATTATCAAAGTCAGGGAAGAATCTGTTCAATGGAACAGGAAATGCTAACTTTCCTGGAACTGCTTTTTTTTCAAAGATAAAAGTTACGGACGGGAATTATCTAATAGTAGTGTTCCTTATTAATAGGAATGTAACTTGTGACTGCTTGGCCTTGGTGATGATTAACTATCTTGTATGTTTGCTGGTGGGTGACCTTATTGCAGGATCATAGAAATACTAATGGAATTATGTGGACGAGTAGGACATGGGCCAGGAAAGCTGAACACAAGACACATCGGATTTCTGGGCCGTGGTGGAGGAATGCATATTACAATGGGTCATTCTAGTTTCTTATGAATGGAGTGTCTCATCTGCAAGAAGAGGACTGCGCTATTTCCTCTTGTTGAATGGTTGAATCCTAAACGAATACATAACCTATTCAGATTTTCTGTCCCGTTAAGAATGCAGTTTCCCAGTTATGTTTAACTTGTAGATCATCCCATAATGAAGAAGTGAAGTTCAGAATAGATCCTGAACACCTTTAAGTGCTTCTAGAACGTCTGCTGTGACCGCTGGAAGCTCTGTATTAGTGGAGTTTTCGATTCAGATGCGTGTTTAACTAACAGAGACGGTGTTCTGCATCAGAATCTGGAGCTCATCAAATGTGAACAGCCTGATGTCAGCCGATCCTGTGAGACCTTGTTTTAACTATCACTCTTTCTTTGCCTGACTCTTTCAGATCAGAGCGACCACACGCCTCTGAGACTCTCCTGTCCACCATCCCCTCCTTCCCATCCATCTTCTCCTCTCCTCTGTAGCCTCCCCTACTCTCCCGCCTCCCTTCTCCTGCACCCTCCTTATCGGCCTCCAAGATAGATTCCCTCAGGAGTAAGGTTGACCTGCTCAAGCTGCCCCTCGCCCTGTCCACCAAGTCCATCGCCGAGCGCAAGAGCCAGCTGGGAGGAGTCGGCGAGCAGCGCGGCACGGGGGGAGGCGGGGCTCGTAAAGCCCGCTCACCGCCGACCCGAGACATGGACAACGAGTCCCAGTACTCAGGCTACTCATACAAGTCCTCCCACTCCAGAAGCTCCCGCAAACACAGGTAGAAACAATACAGCTCACATTTCATTATAACATCATCTTTCCTCAGTTCTTAAGTTCTTTCAGTATTTTTCACTTCATATGTTCCATCTCCATTGGCAGGGTCCATTAATCCCACCCCGCCAAAAAACAGATCCAGTATGTAGACGCTGGCAGTTTAGCACATCACCAACAAGCATGTGTCTTTATTCAACGCGATGAATTATAATTAATATTAATATTGTTGATAGGTTTTAAAGTCCTAACACATAAAACACATCGTCATCTTCTCGATAAAAGAAAAACAAAAAGTCAGGTGATGTTTCACACCTGAACGTCTCCAGAACCAAAGTTCTGGTTTTTGCCACATAATATTTTTTGTTATTTTTGGTTCCAAACAGCAATTTTTCAAGAGCAGGAAAGAATTTTCCATGACATCCCTGCAACCTGTTGTCTTCCTCTACACGGACTCTATCTAGATATTCTTGATGGTTGATTGGCGTGACGTCTTTTCCCTCCTCCGCTTGTTTCCTTCTTTTGCCCCTCCCTGCAGAAAATACTAAAGCTTTCAATTACTTTATCGATTTTCATCTTTCCACATCACTGGGCTACATCATCTTTTTCTCTGTTAGTTTTCTTCTTCTTTTGTTCTTCTTCTTAGTCTTAGGGTGCACTCGTATATCCTTTCAATCAAGGTTGGAGTCCTGGGAGCTCTGGAGACTTGGACTACGCCACACAATCTTTTAGGAGTATAGAGAGAGAAAAATGGTGACAGTAACAAAAACAGACCCGTTCAAGTAAACAGATTCACAAGTTTCACCAATGTGTAAACTTCTGCTAACATTCCGGCTATTTAGCCTTCATCTGAGCAAGAGGAGGATATGGTGGAGTTCAAGCAGCTAATAACAGGTTTTATATAGTTCGCCTCTATTGTCACGATGTGAGGATAAAAGGATAAAAGGATGAAAGTAATAGATGAACAGGAAGTGCAAGCGTAAAATGGTCCAAGCAAATGCAGATCAGGCGATTGGTAAACAGGAAGTGCTCTCTGATTGGTTCAGAATGTATGTTTCCATAACTTGAAGTCTGTTGAGGGAAAACATTTGAGGATAAAGTCATCATTCAGTCCGGCGGGTGTCCTAGCGTTGAGCGTGGAGGTAAATCTGAAGTGTAAAGTGTCTTGAAACTCTTTGGGGTCTTTGGGGTCTTTGTCTTTCACATTTTAAAACAAGTTCCCCATCTCACATGTTTACGAGAATGGTGTTATATTGTTAAGCTCCAGAATGTTTTGTGTACAATGTAACTTCACTCGACTTCCCATCAGCTGTGGGTTTGGTGAATAATGAGGAGATTTAAATTTTTGGGTGAAGAGAACCTTCAAATGCCACAATACATATTTCTGCCAAAGTGAATAAACACTGTCCAAAATAAATCACACATCTCCATATATAGTCGTATCTTAGATTACACTAAGAGAGTCATTGCTGCTCCACATCCAGTAACCCAGTGTGTGTTTTTATTTTTTGTCTTCCAGGGAACGGAGGGACCGTCATCGCTCCAAGAGCAGAGACGGCAGCAGTCGTGGAGACAAATCGGTCACAATCCAGACTCCAGGAGAGCCGCTGTTGGATGCAGAGTCGACCCGAGGAGATGACAGGGTCAGTTACGCTTGTGTCTAAGCATCGTTTGTGCATTTTAAAGACAGACTTATACGAGTTGTTCATTTTCCCCCTCAATTCTTGGTTCAGTACTTCGGCCCCTTACTAACAGGAAACCACAAGAACTCATGCGTGGATAAATGCTGAGTATGGCATCTAGTTTGAACCTAATATTGAACCTGGGTACGACTTTCCCATGTCTCTGAATGAGTGAATAACTTATTGCTGGTTTCGTTCTTATCTCTGGGTTGTAGATCAACTTATCTTTACCCTCGTAATTTGCCTTTTGCTTATCTTATCTTATCTTAAAAGAACATTGCCTTTGCGTTTCAAGCGGCGATTAAGCATGTGTTGACATCTGTTTATTTGATTCTCCTTCTTCTATATGAATATTAGAATATTAAACAGGTAATAAATTAACTTATGGGAGACTGGGGGTGTTCATTTCCTGTTCCTGTGAAAGAGGCGACTTTCCTTGAGCCCTTAAAGAAGCATTTGTATTTAAGGACTTGCAGAGCACACCGAGGTCGAGTCCCTCCGGAACCTTTTGTGTAATTAAAGAATCTGGAGATGAGCCAAGTGTCTGATTTTTTTTCTTACCCAGAAAGGAAAAAAAACTACAATAAAACAATTATGCTTCAGTATTTCCTATGACTCTCAGTATCTCCTGAAGACGCTTCACTGAACAGTGTTGTGATTAAAGAAGTGCTGTCCACATTAAAACGTTAACACTCGCCTTAACTCTGCAAACCTTAATGCATTTGTTATTGTGCAACACGGATTAATCAAATCCCCACATTTGAGCCCAGTTTCGTCCTGTAATTCAGTTTCTGTCAGGAGAGAGGAGTGAATCTTGGAACAAAAGGTGTTTATTGAAAACAATGTGAGGAAGTGATTAAGAAACTAGAGCCGAAGGCACTTAGGCTCGATGTGGAATTTCAGTCCTGAGCAGCAGCAATATAGACACTCTTGTTTGGAGAGGACTTGTATCTGATGGTCTGAGGAACTTGAGGATCTGCCAGATGGCATTGGAGGTGAGAAGTAGGGTGTGCCTGACAGCTGAACCTTTTCCAGGAAAGGAAGTGGCTCAGCGATTGGCTCACATGAAGAGGGCGGCAATTGTTATTTGTTGAGGTTGAGCAGCTGATACAATTTGATAGGTCCAAACGATGAGAGGGGGGTAGTCATTATGCGAGCTGGGGGGCAGCGAGGATGAAGAAGAGAGAATGCTTTGGTGAAGCAACAATGACTGAGGAGGCATGTATTATTATTATTATTATTATTATCTCCCTGTGAGCTTTATGGTAAATTTCATTATAAAAAGCTAATAGATGCAGTTTAGATAAAAACCAAAGTTGTGTTCGTGTTGTCCTGTCCTTCCACCAAAAACACAACAAGTCTGAAGTTTTGTCTTCTGGTAAAACTCGTCTTTGTTGAAGTCACTAAAGATGTCAGCACTGAGACGGGACCAGGCCATGTCAGAACTGACAGCTTGACTGCAGGTCTAGCAATTATTGAAGGCCAGGGGCTTCGTATTATACCGATCTCCCCGTATGACCCGTCATGCCAGCCACCACTCAAGGACAACTATTGTTTCCAATATTCACGAGTTGTAAGCCGTCACAAAAGCGTAGCTGTTGTGGAGCTTTTGGGTGTGATTTTATGTTGCACAACATTTTTACAGGCCGTTGACATTCGCTGTGCTGCTCGCATCCCTTTGTGCCTCTTTATGTGGTTGTCCGCTACTTAAGTCAGCAATTCATGGTAGACGATGGCCCAAAATCATCCAAACTAAAACCATGAAAACTGAAAACCATTTTCCTCCACTAACACATAATACTGTCTACATTTAATAACATAAATGTGGTCAAAATCAAATAATCTTGAGCCATGTTTGTCTTTTTTGTCGGTTTTACTGACATTTAAAAAACATTTTTGCTTGTGCGACAGGATGATAACTGGGGCGAGACCACCACCGTCGTTACCGGCACCTCAGAACACAGCATCTCTAACGAGGACCTAACCCGCGTCACCAAAGATTTGGAGGAGTCGACTCCGCTGGAGTGCAAGCGATTCCTTGGCCCAGCTCTGGGGGGATGCCTTAGCTTCTTCGCCCTGGTCACACCTTTAGCCTTCCTCGTCCTCCCGCAGGTACTGTGGCGGGACAATCTTGAGCCATGTGGAACGCCCTGCGAAGGCCTCTACGTCTCTCTAGCCTTCAAACTCCTGGTCCTACTCATTTCTTCCTGGGCGCTGTTCCTCCGGCCTCCTCGGGCCACTCTCCCACGCTTTTTTGTCTTCCGCTGCCTGCTGATGGTGCTGGTGTTCCTGTTTGTGGCGTCGTACTGGTTGTTCTACGGTGTGCGGGTGCTGGAGCCCAGGGAGAGGGACTACAGGGGGATTGTGGAGTACGCTGCCTCGCTGGTGGACGCCCTGCTCTTCATACAGTACCTGGCTCTGGTGCTGCTGGAGGTCCGACACCTGCAGCCGGCCTTCTGCCTCAAAGTGGTGCGCAGCACGGATGGAGTCAGCAAGTTCTACAATGTGGGCCACCTCAGGTTAGTGCGCTATAGAGTTCTTGGATTAATTATTCATTTCTAACAAAATGATTTATAAATGAGTGTGTTGGCATTCAATACTATCGGTTACATGTGCCCATGTGTTTGAATGATGATATAATAGCTCCTTTTGAATTCTTCTGGTGGCGTAACATTTGGGTTGGCAGCACGGGGGTATGGTGGGAAGCACAGGTGCCGCAAAGGAAAGAGGTTTGGGGTTTAAATCCACCTCTGCCTGGCCTTGGTTTGATGCATGGATGGTTGGTTGGCTGGTAAGTGGGTGAGAGGTTGGTGGGATGTTGTTTGGTTGGTGGGTGTGTGGGTGGGTGAGTGGTTGGTTCGTCTTCCTCGGTTCATTCCCTGAAGTAAAACGAGGCGCGTTGCTCATATGGACTCACTGCTAACTAAACCTTCTGCAGTCTCGGTTGTTTTCATGTCATTTTTGATGTTACCACAGGAAGTGAGCAAAGAGAGAAACCTCCAAACCAGGCAGAGAGTAGTGAAGCATGGTGGCATAGCGTTGACATAGTGCAGCAAGAAAGTTCTGGGTTCAAATCCACCTGGGTTTCTTGGGCCTCCTGTGTGGAATCCTTGTGTTTGAGTGGGTAAATATTTGTATAAAGAAAAATATTTTCAAATGTATATTCATGTATATTTGAAAATATTATTTGCTTTAAAAAAAAATTATGTTACTACTGTTATTGGAAATTAGACTTAAAATCATCTTCTGTTTTGTTAGATTGTTGTGGTTGTTGGGATGGAAATGGCTACGACTGGAGATGAAGACATTAGGGCATATTTAACTTCTAAATTGCATTTAATACAGTCATGGCTGGGTTTACTTCTTCTCCTCCTATCCTCAGGTTGTAATATGTACCGGCACCAGGTTCTTTCTGTCTGGTGATTCAATGAAATACAGAGATGTTAGCATATGCAAATATATAACAACCCCCCTCACACTCGCTAAATATATATCCCTCAGATCATGCCAGTGGAATGTTAGTCTTATTTATCATATTCCCAATCAACCGTTTGATTGAGTCAGCAAATAAACAGCTTTATTTCCCACAGACCTCTGAAGCCCCGGATCACTGCTTCGCTACAGTCCATTATAAAACCCCAGTTCCAAGAAGTATTGGGAAATTATGTAAAATATCAATAAAAACAGAAAGTACTGATTTGCAAAATGATGTTCAAATGGAAAACTGGACTGTTTCTATAGACATGCACTGATTCTGAATGTATTGCCTGCAACAAGTTTGTGAAAAGTTGGGACAGTGGGCCATGTTGACATTTGTGTGACATCACCTTTTCTTTTAACAACACTCACTACGTGTTTAATTTCTGTTGCATGATATAAATATTCAGTTACTCAACAGCCTGAGAACTGGGACTTCGTAATGGACATCACAGGTCAAAGGGACCACTGAGGAGGAAGCTATTGAGAAAGTCCTGTCCTATAGAGGGATTTGTTTTGGCTAATTAAAACTTGTAAAGACTCCCTGAATAGAATTATGTAACTTGATACAACCATAAATGTCTAAAAAGGCTCAGATAGCGTTTTATAAAAATGGAGTGATGATAGATTAATTTAATTTATATATCTGTGGTCATTTCCAGATCCAGATGAGTATTTTTGTCTTGTCTTCCTCACATACTTACCCACAGTCAACATATCTGATGTAGACAGTGTTTATGTACGCATGTATGAAGAGACGGTGACCCTGTTTCCCTTCAGTCTTCATACTGTGGTACATGTGACTGTTCTCGTGATGTGATGTGACGTGTGTAGTCCTGTCATTGTGCCCTTAGACCCGTACGTACTGTGGTACTGATGATTGACCTGCTGTGGTACCGATGATTGACCTGCTGTGGTACTGATGATTGACCTGCTGTGGTACTGATGATTGACCTGCTGTGTTCTAGTATCCAGCGGGCAGCTGTCTGGTTGTTGGACCGTTATTACAACGACTTCCCCGTCTACAATCCGGCGCTGCTCAACCTGCCGAAGTCCATCCTGTCCAAGAAGATGACTGGCTTCAAGGTTTATTCCCTGGACGGTAAATACCGCCTCGTCACAGTTCCGACACCTGTTTTCTCACCCACAACTCTCTCCATTGTTATTCTGCATCTGAACCAGATGACGCATTCAGTGACATAAAGTCAGGTTAAACTTTAACCTCGTCTGCTATTATTTCTTCACCCAGATCCGCGTGAAGCCACTCTTTTGTGCCATACCCCTTAAACTACTCTTGCTCACCTTTTCATATGAATGTCAGCTAAATATTTGTATCGACCTCCCCTGCCATGCAGAAAACACCACCAACAACTCCACAGGCCAGTCCCGGGCCATGATAGCAGCCGCCGCCCGGAGGAGAGACAACTCTCATAACGAGTTCTACTACGAGGAGGCGGAGATGGACCGCAGGGTCCGCAAACGCAAGGCCAGGTCGGATCTTCTTTTCTACAAATAGTCTGATGTCTTGCAGGAGATCGTTTATACTCACGGTCGATGAACAGAGGAGGCTGTTTAAAAGTCTCCCCTGGACTTGTACGTAAATCAAGGATTTGTCTCGATACTTTCAGTGGAAGAGATGAATAGGAAAAAAATGAGAGAGGGAGAGAGGGAGAATCTATAAAATATGAGTCATTCTAAGAAGAAAGCAGTGGGTGCTGACTGATACATTGGATGAGCTCATAGTATCAGCCCATATTATTACAAACATCAGGTATTTGATTATATGTTGGCTGATATTTATATTCCCGGAAAATCTGGATATTATGGAATCGTCATGGTTAAGGCGATAACTCAAAAACTGAATCACCGATCCTTTTCAAATTTTAGACAAACAAAGGACTTAGGAGGAGGAAGAACTTGGCCTAGTTAAGTAAAGTAAAAGTACCAGAGATGTTTTTGTGGTATCTTTCAAATCATTTCTCATAATTTCTTCATCCTCGAGTATTTATTCTCATACTACAAAATTGGCTATGACCGTTTCCTTTGTTTCTTTGATTCTTGAATGAAGTCATTTTTATGGATTCAATATTTGATGTGGTTAAATGACTAATTCGCATAGATCCAGTAACAGATATTTTCAAACTCTCGATGCTGAACTTTATCTTTGGTCTTCGGTCTTCTGGGATGACATTCCACCGGTGAGCAACATGTTGTGTTGACCGAAGCAGCCGGACGTTTTGGATATCGGTCATGTCGAACAGGCTACGGAGCCTCAGACTGAGCTGTGTTTTTTCTAGACTGAACCTGTCTCATCATGGGATCTGAGAAAAATACCACTATTTTATTAAGCTTTTCTTTTTTTATAAAGTTTTTTTTTTATAAATATGAATTCCTTGCTTGGATTTTTGCTCGGATAATCACGAAACTAGTGCTATGATTATTATTATGCTGCTGGATGTTAGAGTGGCTCTGACAAATGCAGATACCACTGCTCTGACTTTTAAAAGTAATTCAGATTTTATACATATTATGGTCAGTGGTGGTTTATTGACACAGGATGAACCCTCCTTAAAGTCACATGGTTGGTGATGCATCTGCTGCTGTGGACCTGCTCGATGTCCACTGATCACACGGTGCTCATGATGAGGATTACTATTATTATCATTATTATTATTATTATTATTATTATTATTGTATAGTATTTCCACATAAGCTATCGCTATATGTTACATTAATATTAATGTTATTATCAACCTGGAATCCCTGCTGCTGCCGCGGCCGGACCATGGAGCGGTTGAAGAAAGTGGATTATAGATGATATCTTTGCTGCTTTTTCCCCCGTCGGTATCTCTCCTCACCCGTCTCTCTCTCTCTCTCTTTCTCTCTCTCACTTTCTCTCTCTGTGTATTTTTTTTCAAACCCGACCGGTCATAGCAGTAGGCCGTCCACCCTGAGTCTTCGATCTGCTCGGGGTTTCTGCCCGTTAAAAGGCAGTTTTTATCTCGTCATTGTCGCCAAGTGTTTGCTGACGGAGGAATTTGTTGGGTGTCTATAAAATAATTATATAAAGAGTTGGGTCTAGACTTGCTCTTTCTGGAAAGCACCTTGAGACAACTGTTGTTGTGATTTGGCACTATATAAATAAAGATTGATTGATTGATTGATTGATTGATTGATTGATCCTTTCTCCAAACATATAGAAGACAAACTGGATTGTACCAAAATTGTGTAATCAAAAAGCGTTTCCCCCTAAACTGCATTCAGTCATTTGTGGGCGTCCTTTTTAAAATTATTACAAGTTGTATTGGGTTGAATCGTTCTGTGAACGGGTAGATTATATTTTCATGGTTGGGGATTTGCCAACCCTCTGCGTCAAAGGCCCTTCCACTCTTATTGGCTGCAAGTTGGCTTTGATGTCACATTGTTTGATGTGATCGGATGATTCTTGATGCTGTCTGTCTTGTTAACACCCTCCTTTGAAAACAGACGAGTCAGTATTCCTGAACCGCTGTTAGATAATCTGTACTATCTGAAGATGACACCTTTAAGTCGACCAGCAGAAATCAGGGGAAAATCATATTTTCTTGCAAATCAGGCTGATTGACAGCCTGGGCTGTCAATCAATGAACCGCTGCCCTGGTTAGACCCCGGGTGAATCTTTTATGTGACACCTCAACTCTTTTATTTCCTCGTCTCTGGCTGAGCGTCATCACAGGCTTTCACTGATGGTGCTGTGTTATTTATACTCAGTTCTTTCCAATAATTAAACGAAATAGCAGCACAGTGTCACAGTACCTGTTCTAATGTTATGGCTGATCTGTGGCACTGTAAGATTGTGATGCTTTTGTTTGGATGTGTGTCTTTTATCTCAGTTCAATTGAAACATTAATATTGCTCAAAAAAATATTGGCACTTATAGATCAGCCACAACATTATAACCAGTAGCTGGTAGTAATATTGTGGCTGATCAGTGTAAATTACATGCAATTCATCCCCTGTGTGTGATACGCATTGTGTAACTGCATTCCTGCTCATACACGACCCTAGCCTCAGGCCTAAGGCCTCAGCCTCATTAATAGGAAATAGGAAAATGATTGATGTGTAAAATGATGATTTTAAATATATTGAACTATGGTTGACGTTACCTTTCAACTCTGGTTAAGGGAATGAGCGATCCTTTTAATATTTTACAGTTTTGTTTTCCTCATCGTATCACAGGCAAAATGTTTGTCTCAGCCTTTTCTTCCAAAGTGGCCCAAACATAATGAAGAATATTCCGTCTGAAAAAAAGATTCTGTCTGATCTCTATGATGATTCTTCCTCTCTATAGGTTGTTGGTGGCAGTGGAAGAGGCCTTCACACACATCAAGCGTCTCCATGAAGACGAGGTCGCCTCGTCCCCCAAACACCCGAGGGAGGTGATGGATCCCCGGGAGGCGGCTCAGGCCATCTTCGCCCCGATGGCCAGGGCCATGCAGAAGTACCTGAGAACTACGCGGCAGCAGGCCTTCCACAGCATGGAGAGCATCCTCACACACCTGCAGTTCTGCATCACACACAACATGACGCCAAAGGTAGCCGAAGTCCCCGACATACATAGCTTACACTTACTCTGAGTTTTTAAGGCACATTATGGTTATCTTTGAAGGTCAATACCTTTTTTTTTTTCATGTTGACCTTATTGAAATAAAATAATTTACTATTTATAAAGGAGCTATAATAAAGTCTTTCTATGGATATCTATCCCTCATGGATCATTTTCATTTTGGGAAAGATCAATAAATATGTGTGTGTGTGGGGGGGGGATTTACCTGTATAGCCACAGCTTTATCTTAGACTAGTTTGTTGTAAAGAAAAAAAAACACTAGTAAGAGCAGAAGTTAATTCATTCATACAACTTAATTAATCAGATACAGATTCCATATCTTTAAACATGCGGGTTGGTTAATGGAACCAAGAAAGACACATCAACGCTCAATAAATACATGATAATAATTAACATATAATGTGGATAAATAAAAAATAATGTAAAACTTATCCTAGGAGAGGTCAAAATGAGTTTCTGGAAAATCCCTAGAAAGTACCCGCTGACTAAAGGATAAGGTGAAGAGGAAAATGTTTTTCGCACCGTCTTAATGTGTGATAAATAAAAATCTAACAGACAAATAATGAGCACATAGTATCGGCAGAAATTATGTGGATCACAGAACACGTGTAAAACTGCAGAAAGCTCCCGTCTTTTAGTCTGTTCAGTCAGGACTTCAGGACCTGTCAGTAAAAATGAATATTGGAATCAGACACAATTTTATCAAATAATATTTGGGTTTTTGTCAATTTCATTTAATACAAACATTTTGTTTTCACTACATTTTCAGTATTTCCAT
The DNA here is from genome assembly GCA_009660295.1 of Lophius piscatorius. Classification (NCBI taxonomy): domain Eukaryota; kingdom Metazoa; phylum Chordata; class Actinopteri; order Lophiiformes; family Lophiidae; genus Lophius; species Lophius piscatorius. The sequence continues at coordinate 86,345 of VRLP01001007.1, read as the reverse complement.
CGTTAATCTTCCTCCTCCTCCCTGTCAGGCTTTCCTGGAGCGTTACCTCACTCCAGGCCCCACCATGCAGTACCAGCAGCAGACCGGCAGGGGGCGCCAGTGGACTCTAGTGAGCGAGGAGCCCGTGACGTCAGCCCTGAGGCAGGGTATGGTCTTCTCTCTGCGGCGCCTGGACTTCTCCCTGGTGGTCACGGTGACGCCACTCCCCTACCTGCGGCTCGGGGAGGAGTTCATCGATCCAAAGAGCCACAAGTTCGTCATGAGGTTGCAGTCGGAGACCTCCGTGTGATGCGGCCTGCTCCTCTTCCTCTTTCCACTCTTTCCTCCCTTTTGCTGGATCACAGCTGTGACGGGACATGCGGAGGCCGTGTGGTCCACTCCCTTCCAATCATTTCCCCTCGTCTGTGACGCAGAGTTCAGGGGATGAGGCTCCGGATCCTCTCTCCTGTTGTCTGATCATCACAGCTGCTCTGATATCAAACTGTGATCATTTCAATGATTGTCCGAAACTGGAATCAAACAGATGCCTTTCGTATTTGTTGTCAAGTCTCTTAAACGTGGCTTCTAAACGTGTAACTTCTCTCTTTTTGCCTCTTTGCTGTAACCACTGGATTACTTCATTGTGCCGACTCGTCACATGAGAGCCGGAGGAGGCTGATTACTTCACATTTTGTCCCTTCCTCTTTTCTCATGGAGCTCATCTCTGACTGCAACACCAGTGCACCACTGCCTTTTGGTTCCCTGTCAGCGTAGCGTTTTGTTTGGAGGACCGTTTTTATATTAAAGGGTGTTATTTCTTGTTTGTTTGTTTTTACTCACAGAATGTAGCATTATGTGCATTGAATTAACATGTGGCTTTTCTGCGGCCTTAAGGCCAAAATGCTTTTGTTTTTTTATCGGACTGTATAGAAAAATGGAAGTACATTCCCAGGTTGTCGCTTCTCCAGACGTTGTTTATTCATGAGGGTCTAAATATGCAGCTTTTGATTTATTCTACACTGGCCGTTTTTTGTTTTTTTTTACTGTTAATTCTATTCTTTTCTCAAAAAGACAAGGAAGCCGCCCGCTACTAACATTCAATCTGTGTCTGTATATGTCCTATGAATGAGGATGTAGAAGCCTGCTGTTCTCAGTGTCAGCTAATCCCATGACAAGAAGAAGAAAAAAACACACCACTATGTTAATCCGTAATCTTAAAATACTTTAATTCCATATTAATTACATCTGGGACAAGTCCTGTCGTATTTATAATATGATCATCTGATGGCAACTATTATTTGAGTTAGTTGCAGTTATTTTGCGTAATCGTTACAGTCAGCTCCATGCAAGTGTCTCAAATCAGCAGAAATATGACAGAAAAGGTAGGAAAAAAATATAGAATATCATTAGAATTTAATCAAACATAGAAAAAATCTTGCAAATGTAATGGCAACTGGGCCTCCTTTTTTCTGAAGCTTTCAAAAACGTCTCATCGTCAATATTGATCAAGTGATTTTTTTGAAGGAGGTTATCTTAAAACAGAGACTAGGGTTCGCTTTTCCACCTCGTGGGTAACCAGAACGACCGTGTCGTCAATCCTCGTCGCCATGCATGCATGTCTGTGCAGAGACGCGTTAGGCCTTGGTTTATGAATAATAGCCTCATATGTATTTATTATTGTACAAGATAGTAGATTTGGTCTCGGATTAACTTGTTAACCCAGGTTCACTGTTGTTAATGCTGTTTAAACCTGTCAGCAGCCTTCATCAAGACACAGACGGACATTTTTAAGCATTAAAAAGTTTCTTAAAAAACCAAATCATACCTAGAAGTAAACAATGAAACGGCACGATCCGTAGAAAAGATGTTCCCTCCGAGTATGTTAAATATCCCACAGCTGTACGATACAAACAAACAAAATCCAGGACAAGTCGGAATTATTACGACATTTCAGCCAAGTGGCCTTCATTAGGGCATGACATTTTCTTCTACCGGGATAAATTTTGTATTATAATTTTACATTTGATCTGTGTGTATTCAATAGATCTGAGCCTGTCAGGATGAGGATGTATGTATTCTTGACCTTTGACCGGACACAGTTGTTGATGCCCTCCTACCTAATTTGCATATTCATATCCAATCACATTGCAGAAGTGGGACAAATGGCCCTGTTAACATCCAGACACAGATCAGATGTTGGTACCAGATGTGAATGGGGTGGTGGTCTTCTCCAGCTGCTCTTGTGAACAGGCAGCTGTAGTTAAACTACGAGCGGACTGCTGTGGTTTTTAAATGCATCTCAACAGAAAGCCCAAACCAGACTCGTGATTGTACTTCCTCTCCACAGCAGTAGTGCTTTGCCGCCTCGCCTTGTGCCCGCAAGCCCAGTGAGCACCCTGCCTCCATCCCTCAGCCTTACTCCGGGGGTGGAGCACCACTCGAACTCGCCTCATGGTGATGGACTCCAGACTCACTGCAGGGATGTCGAGCCACAGCACGACTGTTTCTTGCTTTCCTCTTGAGTGAAACCCTTTTTCTTTTTCTTAAATCCCTTTACAAAGGATCTGATGAAGTGACATTCATCCCAGAGTGAACAAAATGCAGAATTTTTTTTTTTTGAAGAAGAAGAAGAATTCCAGAGTTACTTGCGGCTCCAAATCCCTCTTGTTTTGTTTTTTATTAATAACTTGTTTTTCTATCATTTTGAAGGTGCCTAAATTATGACCACACACACATTTTACTGAATGTTGGGTTTTTTTCTGTTTTTTTCAAACAAAAGTGGCTTGTAAAAACATAACAATTTGTAGATTTCTCATGTATTTTCTTCCTTTTCGTAACTGTAGCTTGTATAGTGTGTTAGGCCTTCATCCATTATTAAACCATTTATTCCTTGCATATAGTCTTTTCTTTCCCTTAATCTGAGTTGCGAGAATCTGATAATTGACCATCTGTGTTTGGAAACTTCTAGCAAAGTCATAAACTGGTTCTTCATTCTTTACGTCAGCTGTGTTGAAACCCCGAAGCAGAGTGTCTTCACAAATGCTTCAGAGGAACTGGGCCTGTGGGCGGCGTGTGGTTTGACAGCTTTAAAAAAAAAAAAACGGACACAGAGCCCCTCACTTCCTGTAGCTGCTGCTCACAGAGCTCACCTCAGAGGTCTTACATAGAGAGATCACTCACAGCGGACTAGAGGGGAGGTCCAAACGGCCATAACTTATATTATAGCGTTTGTCATCGCTGCTTGTCTGATGACCACTGGTGAGCATCAATCCTTTGAGCTCAGCTTTCCTGAGAATAATCAAACAGCAGCAGGACATCTTGTTATTTCTGCTTAAGATGGGGGTGGGAATGGATGATGATGATGATGTGTTTTATGGTGCAGAGGCTTTCAAGAGCATGAGTTTATGTTACATCCTGGATGGGATTCTCCTCCTCTATGGGGTCATTCTCACCGTCTTCTACTTCAGACTGAGGGTAAGACGAACGGACAACGATGTTTCAAACTTCAGAGCTGTTCCTTGTGTTTTTATGAAGCTTCTGCAAAAGACCGATAAGGTTCTGATTGATTAAGAGTTTGATGTATAGCTGTTTCATACTTCTTCTTTTTTTGGGTGGGGGAGCACTTTTTCAAAAATGTTACCTTTTGTGACCCAATTCACAATAAGTTTTGTAATTGTAAGAGTTTGTACGCGAATCAATGCTGCTGACCAACTTTGCAGTCGCCTCAACCCACGATCGCAAACTATAAAACCAGACCTTTCACCAATCACAACTTCATTTTTATGAACCTGTCATGAAATACATACATTTAATAAATGCTTCACAAAACGAGATCAAACTCAGGATATCAGGCGGTATTAAAGTCATTGATTTTATGCTCTGTCAGTGAAACCGCACACAGTTTGAATTCATTTTAAATGAGGCAAAAAGAGATTTCCTGAAGGAATGACAGACTTCTTCCTCTTTCCATTAAACAAAAAGGACGCACACGCCCACTTTCTAAATTAGACAAATTTAACGCTCTTTTTTTCTTTTTTTTTTTACCCTTTCTGAGAGGCAGAAATCCCAAAGTGTAGAAGATCACCAGCCGGTTCTCATCTGACTCCAGATATGTCAACAGTTTCCATCAAACTCATCATCTAATGACATTGTTCCCATGAAAAACAACCCATAACTCAAGATGAAAGTATTACATCATAACAGTATTATCTGCTAAACCTGGATTAGGATTGTCCATCCGACTTAATTTAAAGAAATATTATCCGTTTTCCTAAACTTAACTGTGTTTATTCTGTTCTTCAGGGGCTAATCTAGGACAAAGTTAAATTACATTCATCCAGATTATTTTTTTCCAATGCTGGTTTTAAAAGTTAAACCATCATAATGTCACCGCGTGTGCTGTCAGTTCATTTACCTGCTCAAACTCACACATGGTGGAGAGAATGATTCAATCATCTGACATTTCCTCTCATTTTCACACAGATGACGTTTGCCAGAAAAAAGCTCGACAAAAAGCCTGAGGTAAAATCTGATCTGTGTGTGTGTGTGTGTGTGCGTGTGTGTTATTATGGAATGATTCTGAATATTTATATCTTTGGCATTGTTTGCGTTATTTTGTCTGAAAACTCAGGCTATAGTTTCCTCTTAGCTTGAGCTGACCATCAACCTACACTGTAAAAATGTTTGCGGAAAAGATGGGGAAATAATTTTACTCCACTGTACGAAAATACTGCGGAGTTAAAAAAAAGACATTCAATTATGCTGTTAAAAACATGACATAATAACGTTCCATGCAGGTAAATATCCCAAAAGATACAGTATTACTCTGCTGCCATTGACTTCACAAAAACGTTCACTATTCAGAAATACATCCCATCATTTCTACAAAGACAAAAAAAAAAAGGAGCAGGTATGAATATATAAAATCTTTGGCATCATTCTGTGCTGTTATTCCCTCATTTTTCCTGATTTAAAGCTCCGTCTATCATTTCCTGTCAGTTTGAGACGACCAACATCCTACTTTATAAAAACGTGTTGGTCAAAATAATAGTTAAAAACAATTAAAGCAAAGAACGGTAAAAGCAATTCCAGCTGGCGTAACTCTGCCGTAAATTTATTAAAATGAACCTAAATCCCAAAGCATTACCTTATGTTTTACAGTCATATTAGTTTTAGTAGTTTTTAATGTAAAAACTCTAACCTTTTGCTCAAATAAACGGGAAAATACCAAAATGTGACAAATAAATTACCTAAATCATAAAACAGTACATAAATAAAAAAAAATTTAAGCTTATAATTGCACAAACAAAAGTAAATTTTACTGTAAAAAAAATCTAAATATTTGGTGCAATTAATGGAAAAAGACCAAACAAGTAATTACTGTAAAAAGAAAAAAAATGATATTTCTTACATCTAAATTGAAATGAACATTATGTTTATAAATACTTTCAATTCTATAAATTTATATAAATGTTATTTATATTTATTAAACAATAATTTTGACTTAAGAATAAAGATAAGTATATGTTTTAATTTACAATTGTGTTGTGTAATAATCACTACAGATCCTACGCTCTGGCAACCACGGCTTATCTTACTGTAAATTACAAATAATCTTATTGTTATTGTCAAAGTCAGGGTGTCACACCCTACTTCCTGTTAAAGGCTGAATAGATGTATGCAAAAAAGAAAAAAAGACTATGGAATTAAAACAAGAAGCTGAGGGTGGATAGAAAAATGCCGTCCCACGTTCACGGCACGCCATGACTGAAATTCCTGACTGTGATTCACTCCTGAAAAACTCTGTGTCTGCTCCGCAGAGTCCGTCCGCAGAAGGAAGCATCTACGTGGTGAGTTTCCTCATTCTAAAGCCTAAAAACACTTTTGATAGAATGACAGAATAAGTGACCCGTCTGACTGTCAGGGGGAAAAAAAAAAAAAAAGTCTCACATATAGAGTCTTCGCAGGAAGTACCCTTCCACGTTGTTTCATAGAAATGTGAGTGTTTGTTTTCGTGTCTGTGTCCTGCAGGGTCTGACGTCTAGTAGCACTGACACCTACGAGGAAATCAGAAAGGACAAACGAAACAAATGTGTTGTCTGAGGAGGCTGGTGTGGAGCAGAGGAGGTGCGGAGGAGAAACACAGGGTTTCTTTTATTCTGGATTTTTAGTTGAGTTAGCTGGTGGTGGTGGTGGATGGGTGCACCTTTTTTTAAAAACCTTTTTTATTGTAAAAATTGTACCTTATTTTTAAGCTTTTTCTCACGCATGTCATGTTTACATCGACTCATAAAGTAATAAATAAGGGCTGTTTTAACTAGTGTTGGTTACCAAAGTCCATCTGTCCGTCAATCATGACAAACTTCTCATGATTCATTTCCGGAGCATGAATACGGAAAAGGATTAGGGTCACACATGGCTAACGTTAGAATTCTGACTTTATTCTCAGAATTCTAATGTTAAACTCAGAATTCTGAATTTAAACTGAGAATTCTGACTTTAAACTCAGAATTTGAACTTTATCCTCAGAATTCTGGCTTTATTCTCAGATTAGGGGTAGATGATCTTTTTCTTTCATTTAAAGTCAGACTTCTGAGTTTAAACTCCGAATTCTGTAAGCTTAAACTGTTCAGTTTTTGCAGATAAGTTCTGAAGCGGACCCTCTTGCTATCTAAGAATTTCTGGGGTTTCAGTTTTTTTTCTTTCTTCGGTCCACAAGTTGAAGTTCTGTTCATTCTGGGAGAGAGATCGTCTCAGACAAGGGCTCGCAGGGCAGAACTCAAAAAGTTCATGTGTGCGTCTTTCATGTAATTTTGATATTTTGGGAATTATAAGCATTTGTTGTTGTTTTTTTTCAATGAAAATTTGTTTTTTTACGGACCTGCATTTAAAAAGATTTGCAATTAGCACAATTTAAGAAAACAACTGGAAACAACTTCTTCTTTTCTCACACTTATATCACACTGAGTATTTCAAGCTGGTTTTGTATGAATGAATGACTTGCTTTTATCCTATTTTCCGTGAAAAAATGAACTGTGAAATATCTTAACTTCAAGAGATATAATTCTTTTCATTATTGTCTGATCTGCGGTGTAAAGATGTTACTGTTTTTATGCACTTAGGCTTTTATTCCTCTTGTTTTGGGATCTGATGTCATCTTTTTATTGCTTCGTTGTTTCTTTTTTGTATGTATTGGCTGTTATTTTTGACTTTCTCACTACTCCATTTTCTTATTTCTGTAATCCACCGCACATCTTGTGTATTTTTAACCGTCTCGTTTTTGATTTTCTCATCTCTGTCCTGCACTTCTTTGACCTTACAGTTTTTTGACCTTTCTGTTCCTATTTCACCTTCTGTGCTCTTGTCTGTCTCTTTTCTGTAAAAGCACGCCGGAAACGTTTGTCTTCAAAGGTTCATATAAATAAAGTTGTTACCATCATCTTATTACTGATATTTTGTGCACAAATTATTATTATTATTTTTTACATTCTATTAATATTTGATTGCTCAAACTGAATAGCCAGCAGTTTTCAATTAGAAAAAAAACTTCTCTAAACACTTTTTATTATTGCTGCGGTGACTTGTAATACTATAAACATTATAAATAACGATAAGATCAGGAGTTTTTACGCATCCAGACAGTGAGGCTAACATCTCAATAATGCTCATTAGCACGATGGAAAATAAAAGAGCTGCAGGACTAAAGGGCTATCACACATTTCCAGTGCATAATCTGGATTTATTCTGCATCTTGACTTATTAACCTTGAAACATACATGTATTGAAAACATATTTAAAAAAGCCTGAGTGTGCACTTTAACTGTTTCCCTTCAGGCTTTTCACAACCGCACAAGAAACTCACTTGACCTGCTCTCTGTTGCAACACCTCCTTTTATGAAACGAAACACGACTCAAACAGGGTTCATGAAAAAACGTTTCAGCCGCTACTATTGATTCTATCTACAACAAGAGGATAAAGGTATGTTAGAGAAGACCTTGCTGAAGTACAGGAACTATGAATGTTTCCATTGCAGTTTTGATTCAACAGGCTAAAATCCAGGTGTCCATCTTCAACATGGACTTTATTCACTATAAAAAAAAAGTCTGAGTATACTGAAAATTACTTTAAATTTAAATTTGATATATTGATATATTATTTACTTATTTTTGTTTAAAGAGAAAATGCTATAATATCCATCCAGTTTTTTTTTCACCTTTCTTCAATTACATACTAATTTATATAAAAGCACAATAAAAGAAACATAAACTGTAATAAAAACAAACAAACATAATTACATGAAATAAATTAATTCCAAAAAAGTTCATAAAAACCTAATAATATAATAAGATCATATAATAAAATGATAGACACGGAATGCTATAAAAAAAAAAACCGTAAAAACATAAAATCTGTATGATGTGTGATCATGTCTGTGGTGTAACTGTTTTGTCCACAAACAAAGAGTTGAAACATCAGGGTTTTCTTCCTGTCACTGTAAAACAAACAGGCTGTTTGGAGTTTAATAGCTCTGAATTATACAGATTATGCTGCCTTCATGCGTCCTGGGAGATACAAGTGTTAGGGCTAAATGAGTGCCATGTGGTGTACTGAACAGTCGAATCTGAACAGAAAAAAATCTGGCAACCCAAAAAGGGAAAAGGCGAAAGACAAAGAAGATTTTGTTTTGTGTGGTTTGATTTAGTTGACTCTGAAGGTTAGTCATTTTGCCTAGAGTATATCTCACAGTTCTGGTTTTACCCAACTTTGCACATAAATTAACAACGATAATTAGTTGTACCTTTTAATCATTTTTATTTACCACTCTGTTTAGTTTTCCATGATATATGAGTTAAAAATGACGGCACACTGACTGACCTGGGTGGTTGATGAGTGGTTTTGTCATCCAGTCCAGATTACTCCTGTTCATCTGTGAAACAGAAAGGTACTGTTCACGGTCTTGACATCATTTTCATTTTTGATTCAATTTGGCTTCTTTCTCTTTTTTTTGCTACTATAAACAACTTTTTTTTCCCTTTTTTCTTTCTTGTTGAACTCTCTCTTTCTCTTTATATATCAAAAAAGGCAATAAATCGCAATGAGTCGTTTATACAGTAATTTGATCCGTGCATAATAGCAGGATGTCTGCAGCTTTTCTGACATGATTTTACAGGAGTTCAAAAACTCAACGTCACATGAACGCGGCATACGATAGGCGTGTCGGTCTGGCGCAGTGGGCGGAGCCTGGCCTCTCAGGTGAAAGATCTCAAACCGGTTCTTCTTCCTGTGCGTGACAGAGAGCACAGGTGAATGTTTGGTCAATACTAGCCTTGTTATTCTCAACTTCAACTTTAATCCTAGTGTTTCATTTTATCTGTTTACTCCCAGGATTAGTTTTTCTTTTTCTTTTGTTACCACCCGTGAAATGAAGTCTATGCAGTTTATGATTTGCACTGAACAATCTTTAACTCTTACTTTCGGATGTTTTTTACACTTGGAGCATTACATCTGAGAGCTGAGGTGGAAACACCTGTCGCACCTGCGTGCAGGTTTCTCTGGACTCCTACCTGCGGCAGCACCGCTGGACCTTCCTGAAGATCAGCAGCAGCTATGAAGGCTACATAACAGCAGCCTTAACGTTTGTTACAACACACTGAGTCACAACAGATTCTATTTTTTGGCCTATAGATGGATCTGATCAGTCAAAGGACAAATTGTCTGGCACTGCTTTTACTGGCTGGTGAGTTCATTGATTGTTATTTAAATTATTCCTAATATTGAGTTGGACTAGATCTTATATTAAATATAAGGATTTTTAGTTGCAAAGGACTTTAGGGATATTAGAGAGCTAGAAATAAGAAGCTATAACCCTGTGAGGGTGTTTCATGGTGACTTGAATTTCTTATCCTGTTGCTATAATAAGAAAGTTCCACTGTCTTAATGTGTTTCATTTTTCTATGATATATGTAAATGCAGCCATGAGGACTATTTCAACAAGCTGCTAGTTCTCAGTGTGGCGCCTCAGCTGGACCTCTGTGCATCTATTTACCGTCTGAAAATAGATGCACAGGTGGTTCTATGCCTGATACTGGCGTTTACCTACGTGTCCAAAAGTATATGGACACCCCTGACCTTGGTTGTATACTACATTTCGGTTTTCTTTTTGATTTGTGGTGGTGTATTATTATTATTATTACTTTTTTTTCCAAAGCGGATGCTTCACCAATGCAGTAAACACCCATAGGCCAGACGTACATGGACACACATTTCTACTCCTTGTTTTTATGGTTCTGCTTGAGGGTTCGGCCTTTTATTCCAGTAGAGAATAAATATTGAATGTCTGTTATTACATTATATTGCCAAAAGTAGGTAGACACTCCTGATCTTGGTGTTTCAACTTCCTTTTTTTTGATTCATGGTGGTATTTTTTTCCTGTTTCTGCAGACATTAAAGAGGAGGACTCACTAATATACTTGCTATGGGGCAAAAGTGACACCCATGTCTACTCTTTGATTGCCTCCATGCTCAGGAAAGGAAGCAAATTAGGAATGCTGTTGTTGTCTTTAATGACAGAAGGTGTCCAAAAGTATTTGACAGCTTAAACAACAGCTAACAGCTTTGACACTTCATTCCTTTGAGTCGTGATGGGGAATGTCCTCCTGTCTAAAGACCAAACAATAAATATGGTGAGGTTGTTTCATTAATATATCGTACGCATTCCTTGGACAAAAGCTCAAGGGCTCCCTTGTTTACTCTTTGATTGTTTTCAATCTGGAATTGTGGAATTATTCCAGTGGAAGCAAATCTTCGATTGTAGTTTTTACCAAAAGTATATGGACGCCCCTGATCTCGGTGTTTACATCTGACTTTTTTAGATGTGTGATGGTGTAAATTTCCTGTTTCTACAGAAAAGTGACTGAGCATTAAATACAAAGATGATTCGTGAAGATAGTATACATCCTTTGGGCAAAAGGTCTACAGATAATATTCCAGCAGAAGGAAATGCTGGTGTTGCCTGTTGTTCCATTATACGAACAAATGTATGTGGACACCTTTAATCTTGCTGGTTCCATTACATTTGTTGTGTGTTGGTTCCCACAGATAGCTGACCAAACATTAAATAAGATTAAGAGGTTTGATTAATATGGTATACACTTTTAATTGTCAAAACTATGTGGAATACTATTTGTACTGATGGATAAATGATCCTTGCCTCCAAATGCCTGAGACATTTAGATCGTGTTATCAGCAACAGTTTGGAGACGGACCCCCGCTTTATTTCTTAAACCTGTTTTCTGATTTTCTGCAGCCAAGCACACAAACAAAGGTGACAGTTTTTTTAATGAATGGAATATGTTGTCCAGCCTGCTCCTGTGAGGATTGTAAAAGCGGGCTGTGAGCTTAGCCTTACTCCACTAGCTCATTAAGGGAAAGGTTTTATAGCAGCTGATTAATTAGAGTCAGGTTTTGATTAGATGCTCTTTAGATGATAGATTTCATTTCTACATTTCCGCAGGCTTTGGCTCCGCAGCGAATCTGTTTGTTCCTGCAGGCGTGGAGACAGAAGGAACAGGCATAACAGAATGTGGCTCAGTCACATTCTTACTTTTAGTCAACATGCATCAGTTCTTATTGCCCAACACATGTCTTCTTGTCTTTGTGAGCAGTTGCCATCTTTATTTCCTTCTTTGGAAACTCTGACTTTACTGATCATGACACTTACATACACTCTGCAACCGTATGTGGAATAATTACAATGAGCAGGAAAAGCTTGCATGGTAACTCTTTCCCTCATTTAATCTCTTGAACAACACTCTTATCCCTGATTTTATTTCTGTTTGCACTTCCTCTCCTCAATGAGGTCACCCACACTGTCGCTCTTTGTTGGTCAAATTGAAACTTTGTGTGCGTGTGAAGTGTCCTGTTTCATCTCTCCCTTGTCTTACTGTCCTTGCGTGGACAAACTACGTGGGAGTTTCTTCTGTGGGAGTCGGCGTCCCTCTGTGTGATCATTAATTCAGCTCGTGAATCAGTAACCACCAGAAAAAAGTGACTTCACCCCAGAAATCAAAGGGCAAATGTTTGTTTCTTCCTGATTGATTTGTTGATGCATTGCTCTCTCACACCACTTCTATTCACGTTTGTGTGTCTGTCCCACGTTTTAGATGTAGACTTTTTAACCAGCTGCGATAAAAGGGCAATCAGCCTCAGTCAACAGTCGGCCGCTTTGAGTAATGCCAAGGCTGCGAGTGTGTGCTGGGGCTAAGAGCTGCTGTGGGGTATTCAGTTCTACATTCTTCATCTGAAGAAAAGAACGTCCAGTGTCATTTCTTTGCAGCATTCCATGCTCGGGAAAAGTTGAAGTCCTGCAGGCCTCTGATGTTTTACGTGTCAAAAATAGGTTTTAATCATAAACATATCCAATGAGAGAGACACCTTCAATAACTCGGGAATACTCCTCATCCGCAATTTGATAGAAGACATTGTTGAAACGAGCAAAATGACAGAATGTAGGCAAAGATCCACAGTATGCAAATGAAGGCAGCATAAACCGAGACTATTTCATTTGAATTATTAATCCAAATAGTCGTCAGTTGATTAAAAAATAACCAGTCCAAGAGTTATGTACAAATGAGGAATAAAATACATTTAAAAGTAAAGCAGCAAAGGCCAGGATGTGATACTATGTATAAGAAATAAAAAGAAAAGTAGAAAAATAAAGAGCAATTACATAAACAGTTTCAATGTTATTTAAAAATTAGGATTCCGTGGTATCCCAGCAGACCTAGTTATAAAAGGGATTGCATTCTTGAATAAGGATTTTGATGGATATGAATGAAGAGAGAGTATGATCTAAAATGACAGAAAATAGTAAGTTGATTTGAAATAAAACCGCCTAAACCGTCATAGAACACGGTCTCTCCATCAGGCTCTGTGTGAGCACGTCTGTTCACAAACAACGGGACATTTATGCTTTAGAGGAGAGAATTATCTGGCATAAAAGCACTACTGTTTACGTTGTTAACATTACATAATCCCCCCCCCCCTTCTTCGAGGGGTCTGCATGTCTTCTCTGTGTCTGAATGTCAGCAGACAGGCAGTTTCGGTGAATCAGCACTTGTCTGAAGGTGTGAACGTGTGTTTGAGTGTATTTGTCTTTGTCTACAGACCTGTCTGGAGTAGCATTTATTTCACCCACTCTCTCACGCAGTGCATCATGGGATATCGAGATGCCTGCATTCAAGCAAATAAACAAAACTTATTTACACACTGTGCCCTCCAGAATTACTTTCCTTTATTGTTTATGATATTTAATTTGCATTATTCACAACGATCTAACCTGTAAATCAGATAACGTCATTAAAAAGACATAACATTCTTAACATAGATCACATACTTTCTCTAAAACATATATGCCACAAGTATCATGATCTATTTAATATTTTGTGTACACTCCCCTTTTTGCCACAATAACGGCCCTGAGTCTCCTTCTGTAGAGTGATGAGTTTTGAGAATGCATGGAGAAGACCTGAACCACTTTTGGGTTGATTTTGAAGTCCGCTTCAGATCATTGTCCTGCTAGAAGGTCCAACTACGCTCTACTTTTAGTTTCTTGGCAACTACTTTCAATATCTGCTGGTATTTGATGGAGTCCATGGTACCATGTATTTTAACAATATTTACAGGGCCTTTGAAAGAAAAACATTCCCCCAGCATCAGAGATCCACCACTATACTTCACAGTGGGTATGAGATGCTTTTCTATATGGCTTTCTTTCTTGCTATGCCCCAACCATCTTTGACGTGTGTTGCCAAAAAGCTTTATTTGGTCCTATTGACCTATGTCCTTGTTCCATTGAAGGTCCCAGTGGTGTGTGGGAAACTGTAGGAGTTTTTACTTTTTTACAGGTTGTGTCGGTGTAGGTGCCGTCTGATGGTGGTTAGGGAGACTTTTGGACGCCGCTTGATTCAACTAACCTCTGAAACTCTCTAGCTGTAATCATTGGGCAGACTTTTGTAGGGTCAGTTTGATAACACATCCTCTTCCAGGCTGATGTTTAACACCTCCACTCTCTTCAGCCTTCTTAATTACTGATCCGACTGTTGAAACAGATCTGGAAGTTTTTCTACCGTATTCCAAGTTTGAGCTACAGAGTTGGTTGTAGTTTCTAGAATTTTCAAACTACTTGAAATCGGGGCTAGCTGGTTCTTCAGCCGTTTAAGGAAGTTTGCTCGTGTCAAAGGATGGTTTTCAATCCTCTTCTCCACAGTTTAGCCGAACGTAGTTTGCAGTCTACTTTAATGGCGTCTTAATCTCTTACTTTAAAAACATTTCCACACTGCTGTGATGGTGTGATTGTACTTGAGAACATTTAAGAGTTAGAATACAGTAGCGGGTGGCGCGCTGGTGCCGTGTTTTTATCTCTGTTGCCTCATAAGGAAGGAAATTCTGGGTTCACCCCCAAATGCCTCTGCGGCCTCTCTGCATGGAGTTTAGATGTTCTCCTGGCGTTTGTGGATTCTCCTCACGTTCTCCAGCTTCCTCCTCAGTAAACAAGCATGTAATGTAGGTGGTATTGTTACTCTAAATTGCTAGTTGGTGTGGATGAGAGGATGAATGGATATCTGTGACCTTCATCCTCTCTCGCCCAATGTCACCCGGAATAGGCTCCAGCCCCCTGCGACCCTGCGTCCGTGATCAGGAGAAGTAGTTAAAGATAATGTCTTCATATTTATCAGCACATTGGTCTTTTTTTTCATTCTCTATAAATAATGAAACTGATGAGATGGAAAGACCATGCAAAATAATATCACTTTGATGATCCCCTTTTCTCTTATTATCGGTCTCAGGATGACATTCATGCTGGACAAGTATTTGATGTATCGCCATGAAATATACATATACTCACAAAACTGCAATAAGTCGGACTTTTCACCTAGCACCAACATCTACTCAAAACTTAGTTTGTAATCAAGTACGTGCCAAACTCTTAGCATTTCCCTTCTTGCTCTGTTGGATTTTGTGTTTAGTGCTAATAATTAGCCACTCCCACATTGACACTGTGATCATGTTATGATGTTGACATTACACTGTGTCCAAACACAGCTTCAGAGGGCCTCTTGTACGACTGTGGACTCGTACACGTTTACAACGTGACTCAGATTTCTGTCTGATACACTGTGATGAATTAATTGTTTCCGGTGCGGAATCAATGTAATCACAAACTCTAAAATCATATTTCACTGTCAGAAAACCCAATCACTGCACATTTAAAGTACCGCATAAACATCAGATGAGGTACTGAGCTAGAATGGTGACGTGGTTTTGACTACAGTCCCTCAGTTTTCAGGAAATGTACTGTGGATATAATTAATTATTTTCTACTCTTTGGAGCAGTGGCTGTGCAAGGTGTCTTTGTGGACCCTCCCCAGCCCTACACCTCCATGCGCTCCCTGGCGGAGAGTGAGACCAGGCTCCCCTGCCGCTACCAGGTGGAGGATGGGGAGAAGGTGGTGCAGGTCACGTGGTTCAAGGAAAACCCAGATGGCGGCAAGGATCAGATCATCACTGCCCACTTCCTGGATGGCCACACAGGTGGGGGTTACACTTAGTGGCCTCATTTGGAGACCTCCCTAGAGAGCAGTGTTCAAGTGTACAAGTCGTAGGATCCTTGATGGAAACAGGGGCGGCACAATGCTCCTCAGGGACGGGTCAAAACCAGAAAACTAGAAAGAAATGAGTTACAATCAAAAATCAAAAACTTAATTCAGATCCTGATCCAGATTTATATGAAAATGTGTTGAGTTTGTCCTTTGCCCCAAATGAGCACTGTTTGAAATTCTACGAAACCTTTTGACAAATCCTGCTGACAAACCAACAAACTAACCAACGATCCACCAGACAATCAACCATAAACCAATCAACCAACAAACCAACCAAACAACCTATTAACCAACAAAACCAACGTCCCACCCAACAAACCAAATCAAACAACAAACCAAATCAACCAATAAATCAATCAACCAACAAACCAAACAACCAACAAAACAATCAACCAACAAAACAACCAAATAACCAAACTACCATCTAGTAAACCAACCAACCTAGTTACCAACCAACCATACCCACCAATTAACTAACTGACTAATCACCAAACCAACCAATCAACCCACCCACTCCCCCACTAAGTAACCGACCGACTAATCAGATACCCAAACAATCAGCCAGCCTACTAACCAACCAACCAACCAACCAACCAACCAAACCAACCAACCAACCAACCAACCAACCAACCAACTATCCAACCAACCAACCAACCAACTAACCAACCAAAAATCTGTGGCGTTATGTCATCATCACAAAAATGCTGGTTAACGTCTATTCCAAGATCGTACTTGTCATTTAGCGTTACTCTTTGTCATTTTTTGTCTACTTGAGTTTTAAAAAGATTGATGGATGTCTATCTGTCCTGAACCCCAGTCTTTGTTTTGTACGTCAGAGTTTGGACCTTACTCGGGTCGGGTGAGGTTCGAGAGCGGGAACCCCACGGTGGACTCGGCTCTGCTCATCCCGAGCACGGAGGTGTCGGACGAGGGCACCTACACCTGCCATATCTCCACCTTCCCCAACGGCAACTTTGAGAGGCAGATCGGAGTCACCGTCTGGAGTAAGCAGCACCCTCTTCCTCTCTGGCTGTTCCTCCTCCTGCCCCACACTTTTCTAATCCCAGCAGAGCTGCTGTAATGAGGTGAAACCACAATCATCCTCACCGGAGAACAAATGCAACCGACCAAGAGAAATCAGCAGCTTTGCCAACATGGCCACACACACTTAAGCTTATAATATCTGATGGAGTTTCACCGGCTGAGAAAGTGATTATGATTATTATGCTTTTTATTTATGTATACTTTAAAACGCTTAGTACCAGCTGTGAAATACAAAACAATGCAAAGTTTGAGATGAAACTGAAATGTTTACCTAAAATCTGCTCGTACCAATATAAGATCATTTCTGAATTTCCTCGGGATTTATGTGCAGCAGGTCCCACTTTGTTCAAAAGCTTCCATGAAAACATAACTTAGTTTTTCCTTACATAAATCACAAATCAGCCTCAAAGCTATTTACACCTTCTCATCTTGGACCCTTCATTAATTTGAGGTAAAACTTAAAGGGCGGGAATAAAGGGAATATCCTGCAGATATTATATAAACAAGGTGGGTAATAATGATGATAATAATAATAATAATAATAATAACAACAGTAAATGTATTTTATTTATAGACCGTTTTTCAAAATACTCAAAGCCCATGTAAAAGCACAAAAAAAACCAAAATGTTAAAAATTAGTAGAACATCAAATATTAAAAATATAAATCCCTCAAATAACAAATGACATAAGATTAAACATTAAAATCAGATCAATAAATGTCAAAGTAACAGATAAATACGACAAGGACGTTTCACACTTAATGGCCTGACATGGATACGGAGTTCAGGGCTTCAATAGTAAATGTCCAACTACAACCAAGGTCGCCACAGGCAACAGTGTTTACAGGAGATGATAAAAACAACAGTCAACATGTACGAAACGTGGATAGTAAATAATCCAGACAAACAATCCAGTCCTGAAGGCTGGGGTCAATATTCAGAATCAATTCAACGTCAGGGCAAACACACCGACATCCGAGAGAAAAGACAAAAACAGAAAGATTCAAACTGTAAACGAAAAAACATACAAACGAGTAAAGCACAGAAAATCACAAGAGAGGAGTATCACGGGGAAAACACAAGGAAATACGTTCTGTAAAGATCATAGAGGAAGTGAGATCAGCAGACAGAGACAGGGATCATAGAATCTACACGCAAAACTATTAGGAAAGTTTAAAGTTTAAAGTTAAAATACAGGAAGTGCAAATGCAAAGGACTTAACAGGGTCAGAGGGATTAGAGGGGCATAAAATAATAATAAAAACAGCTAAGTGATAAATAAATAAATGTCTGAGTTATTGCCAGCCTATCAATCTACCGAAAACTCTAAAAAACTGGAGTATATATTCAGATGGAATCATAAAGAAGTTTTATTCTTTATGGTCTTTGTGATGTCTCATTTCCTGTCCCCATATAAAAAAATCAATAAAAAAAATCAAAGGACAAAGGCAGCAACAGCCACATTGTGACGTCAGTACTCCAAATGACTTTATTTCATTTAATTAATAGGGTTATATTTTATGCAAATCCTTCCTGTAGTTTTTCCCGTAATCCTGCTCGCAAACAAACAGACAAACGCACAGGAGTAAAACTTTTAGTTTTTGTGCAGCGCCATATCAGACCTTTCCAAAAAGAGCAGTTTCAAGTCCCCCCATGAGCAAGTACAGGTAAAACTGCCTGTTAACAGACAAACCCTGGAGCAGACCCCTGGAGCAGCTGTAGGGGGAAGGCCCTCTGTCCTCTGAGAGAGAGAGAGAGCGAGAGAGCATGTAGAACAACATGTACAACAATAATGATAATATTAACAATAATAATGATGTTAATAGGCCAGAGAAGCCAGTTCTTGTCTGACTTAGAATTTTCAGTGGGTTCAGTATATTTACTCGGCGGATGATAGATTGTCCTAAACTTTGTCTTTACTCGCTCCTATTTCCAGTGCTGCCACTAATATCAAGAGACACACACTCAAACAAGTGTGTTTACACTGGAAACACCACATTTAACACGAGACTGCATGAACAGTCTGCATGTTTCCAGTTTACCCTGCTGTTATAGGCAGAACACATTTCTATCATCGTTTAGTGAGAGGAGCAAAGTGTTGATTTGTGGGATTGTTCCTTTTTAAAACAAACCTGCGCAGCGAAGCGGTCTTTTCTACATGACTTAATTATTTTGCTGAAAGTCATCAGCAGTGACAGCTCAGTCATGAGCTTGTCCTCACACGCCACAGACCTGACATACCAACACAAACACAAACACGCCACTAACTAAAACCCCATACAGTAAATTTGCATGTGGGGGAATCCTAAAATAAACCCAACAAAAAATTGTAAACTATCTCATTTCTCTGCACAGGATTAAGCAGACTCCTTTATTTTCATGCACGTCCTTGTATTTGACCACACCTTAATTGCTTTAAATACTACTTCTTTTCTTTTCTCATAAATCAGCCGTCAATAAAACTCTGTGGGCGGTACTGTGATGTCATGTTTTTGTTTATAACACTGCTTCAGGTAGAGTCGCCCTTCTCTTTGTGTTTTAATCCATCAGGGCTCTCTCTGCTTACGCTAACGACCGGTTTGGTCGTCATGCATTAATAATCCAAACAGCACCGAGACCAGCTGAGGCTGTCGTGGCTGGAGTGTGAATCACCATTGTGTTCAACCAGTTGGTGACGGAGGGAAACTAAACACAAGTCCAATACTGCAAAAAAGTCACATCTGACATGTTTTCTTGCACATTGATGATGAATCAGCTCTGAATCGGAATGTGAGCACATTTCTCTTCATGCCGTCACCGATGGCTCTGTCGGATCCTGCAGGGATCTGGCTTTCGTGAGTTCCAGGATGCATTTAAGCTCCTTTTCTGTCACATTAGTCTCCTCTGAATCTGTCAGCGACATTACCCCGAGGAGCTGGGGATACACTCACAACCCAAACATAGAAATCCTGCTTTCAACGGAACTCTTTACAGTCGCATTAAGGACATTTAGGTGGAGATAAATTAGCTTTGAGCAAACAGTTGGGAGGATTAATTAAATTCTAACCGAGTAACAAAGCATCGGCTGACTTTAATTACAAGGGTATTAGTTTGGGTTTATCTTTTTAAATTCTAATAATGTTGTCATTATGTTTTGTAGGACGTGAATCACCGATCCGTAAAAGCACAGTACCTCATCGGAGACATGTCTGATGCAATATATTGTATTTTATGTGTTATGCACAACAGGGAAAGAGTTGGGGCCTTTTTTTCTAGAAGAAGAAAAAAAAATCAAAATCTTACTGGCATGTAAAAAAAATTTATCTATTTTTTATTCACTTTCTGTGAATAAATACATTAAAAACAAGTCGAAAGATTTTCATTTAATGTCTCAAGAAAAACAACTTGTTCCTCCCCTTTGTAATATTCTAAAATATAACAACATTTTTTGAACTTTCAGAATCTTCCTCATGACCTCTTCAAGTGGGATCCATTTATCAGAACCCTGATGTTCTGATAAGTGGGCAACTGCTCTCTTCTGAGCTACAGCCGCACCGAGAATTACAAGCATGGCAGCTAATAACCTTTTGTAAAAAGAAAACCGGTTCAGCAAACATGTTTATTTAAACACGAGACAGTGAAATGAACCAGAGCTCCTCTGTCGCAGCAGAGAAAGTCATATCAACATGAAAACAACTGCCTCAGCAACAAAACAGAACCAGCCCCAGTCCAACAGGTAGTTTCAATCGGGTTCTGCTGAAATGGTCCGGAGAGCCGGTTCTTTGTGCAACTCATTCCATGTAGTTGAGGATTCAAATAAATATTTTCCCCTCAGTTTACTTAAAAGCATATTGAGGCCGACAATTTCACTGTTCCTTTTTACAACGCAGTCATCACAAGTTGAGAAAACTCAAAAATCTATTGTAGCAAGTCGCCTTGAAAGTTTAAGTTGTCCTTACTTGTCTTTTTTTTTTCTTTTTTTTTTTACAGTGTAACAGTTGTGTTCAAGTCCCTAAAAGTAATTGTCAAAAACTACTTTTTAATGGCAGTCATTTGGAAACTCAGTCGGAGGTACGATCCGACGCCTTCGACTTTCTTCTGACGGCGTAGAAAGGATCTTCTTAGATTCATTGTGTGATACTTATACAGGATGTTAGATTTGTGAGTTAAAAAAATTCCTGCGTGACATCTGGAATGTGTTGTTTGAGTTGAGCTGTGGCTCTCTAGATGTCTCCTACCTCAACAGTTCACTCTCAGCGCAGAGGCTTCCAAAATAGTTTTAAGGCCACAAAATGCTGTTCGATCATCTGGGATAACTTGAAAAGATGAGCACAGAGAAAGTTAAATCAGCCTTCAGGTGTCACGCTTTACACATACATTATTCTGCATAGTCAATGTTCAAAAATTCAAGTGAACAATATGCAAAAGACGTGTTTGAGTGAAGTGGACTAACCTCACTCTGATCCTCTTCTGCCACTAGTTCCACCCATCTCCTCCCTGGAGCCTGTGCTGCTGGTGGAGGGCCAGTCGTTCCGTGTGGCCGCATCCTGTCGAGCCGTGGGCCGCCCACCTCCCCGGCTCTCCTGGGACACAGACTTACCAGGCCAGTCCCAGAACCGAACCAAAGAGGGCGGTACCGTCTCCAGCCACTTCTCCCTGCATCCTCTGCGCAGCATGAATGGGAAGAAGCTTGACTGTCTGGTGTGGCATCCGGCCCTGGAGCATTCAAGGAGGATCTCCAACCGCCTGGTCGTTCAGTGTGAGTAGAGATGGGGATCAGATCTTAAGGGAGACCATCAGTGGAGGAGAAGCTGCCCAGTTTGGAGGATTTTGATTCAGACTGTCATGAATCAAGAGCTTAGAGTCTAAATGCAAATAGAATCTCACTGTTTGAGTTAAACCTTTGCCACATCAGGCAGGTGTAGCAGCCGCATACAGTGTGACTTTCATAATGTCATAGTCAGCACTTCAGAGGTTAAAATATAAGAGACTAACAGAAAATATGCAGCACAGCTGCAGATAAGCATCACCCACTCTGGATTGTCACCCGTCAGTAAAGCTTGACAATAAGAGAAAGCAAAAAAACATCTAATCTTATTTGTTCCACCCCCATGCAGAGTTTCTTTTGCAGTTTCTTTTATTTTGCTCTAAAAACAACAACACAGTTTTCATGTCTGTTACTTCCCAACAATATATCCAATTATGTCAAAATTGGATGATTTGAATCTACACAAGGCGTTCTATCTTGCATGTATATCATCACTATTCTGGTTCATATTTTATTCATTAGGGAGAGCTTTTTGTGGAAAACACAGTTTCCCATCAGTAACTTCCCAACCATAATCCAATTGTGTCTAAATTGAGCTCATATTGGTTTTATTTCTGAGCCCATAAAGAATAGTTAACTGTATTTACCTTCATTATTGAGTCACTATGGGATCTTATCTTAGAGGATATTGCTGGTTTCATAGAAATAATCTGAGATTATTAATGAGTCCCATTTAATTTGAGGAGTTCAATTTGATTGCTTGTGCAACGCAGGGGATTGGGCGCTTTCGGGGATATACCCTTGATGTGAGGGACGACAGCGTAGGCCTAGTTTTATTTAATAGATTTTCTTAGTGTTTATGCTGGAATGTCGTAGTTTATTCTAACATGAGACTCGATCCTAGTAGGACAGCTTCTAGAGGCGATAACATTACGGATAATTCCTTTTGTTTGATTTCGCTGAGTCAGGAAGGAAGCCATACGACAGCCCTGCAACGGGAACACCCTCAATAAAAACATATTAATACATGTGATTGTTTCAAAGCAGCACGTTCCCAGAACTAAAAACAGACTATTCCAGGAAAAGCTGGAAACATAAATGAAGGTGACGTTATCTTCATGAGTCAAAACTGCGCCGTTTCCTTAGATGAGCTGCAGGGACTGAAGGAGGAAACCCGTCTGACCGAGCATTCACCTTTACAAAATCCATACTACATAGGCAAAAAAAGGGAAGTATGGGGTGTTGTTGTTTTTTTTAAAAGAACAAATCCTTTCCAACAGATAATAGAAATAAATAAACTGAGAAAGCATCCATTCAAACAAAAGTAATGATCCACATTTCTGGGTAATTTTCTTCCTATCTGAGATAGTCTGACATTTGGAACAGGACACTCTATATGCACTGGCTTCTTCAGTGTCCTTCCCTAACTCTTCTAGATATTCAGTCTGAACGCACTGCATGATTTAAAGCTACTTTGAATAAAAGCCGAGTTCATCCTCGACTCTTCTACATCCTCCTGCCAATGTATAGTTTAACAAATGAGGTTTTTCCTCCCTCCGGCTTCCCTCGCAGAGATATTTGGCTAGTTTAACCATCCTGCCGTGAGAATAAATGGATGACAGTCGGCTAAACATTAAACAATATTGGCAGGTTGGTGTTGGGAAAGTGTGTGAGTAATGATCCTCCATTATCACTGTTGGTGCAGCGACAGAAGAATCCCATGAACCTCAGCTCTTTCATTCAGTCTGTATCTGGACGGCTCAGTCACGGCTGCAGGAGTGGACTTTAGTCAGATTCAAGTTAGGAATCTGATTGGGCTTTGCTTGGAGATCAAACCTGCACTTTGACTTTATTACAAATGACTTGTAAGTTAACCTCTTTACATGGAATGACTGGATATGAGATTAACTTGATAGGAGGAGGGAAGATCCATGTGGCAGTGATCAGAACAGCAGACAGATATTAAGCCATATAATTACTAATATGCCAGTGAATACTGACTTTTGACTTGTTGTTCCCTTGGGATAGGAGGGTGTGGTGAAGGAAGGTGGGGTGAACTTTTTCCCCACCCTCTCAACCACCATATCCCATCACCGTATCCACGCCAGCTGCAGGAGATCCTGAGCAAACAGGCCCCTGGAAGCAGTTTGATTTTTGGGATCCACTATTGATCAGGCGACTCCAGAGAAGGGCTGGGGGAGACCGAAAAAAATATAAATTTCTTTATATTCGCAAGATTTGGAAAACCAATAATTACTTGTTGAAACGTGATCCTGCTGGATTCCTGCTTCGCTGCAGGTGGACGCGTGTCATTTATTCATTTATTTATTTGTTTCCTGTATCCGCTTATCCTACTCAGGGCCGTGAGGGGCCCGGAGCCCATCCCAGCTGACATTGGGAAAGAGAGAACCCACGCATATATTAAGAAAAAAATTCCAATTATTAACCAATTATTGTAAAGACTCAGTGCTATCGCTAATGCTCATAATAATAAATAAAACATTAATGATAACTCATTTTTTATTTATTGTATAATTGTTGTTTTGCAACTAAATCCAACACGAAGGCGATATTTAGTAATTAAACTTGACTCACAAATTCATAACTGAACTCTTTTAACTTATTTGAGACTTAAAAGGAAAGGACTCAGTTGCACCGCCGCTCGTCTCGTGTGACTCTAGCGTGAACAAACGTCTTAAGACGCCCGTTTCTGCTCATAAAAGTTCTTACATACAAGGTGTTTCATGCAGTTAATGGGTTTGTGTTTGTGTTTCTGTGCCAGACCCCCCAGATGCCACCATCTCCACCGCTGTTGGAGACTGGTACTTGGGTTTGGAGGAAGCTGAGTTGGTCTGCAACAGTGGAGGAAACCCCAAACCTCACAACATCACCTGGAAATGGTAACATCCTCGCTCTTTTTTGCTGCTCATACCAGCAAGAATCTGACAATTACATGATTAGATCTCCCTACGGTAACACTACCTGTTCGACTGAATTGTAAAAACTGGAATGTGTCTTCAAACATGCATTGCACAGCAGGTAACACCCAAACGTGTGCTTCTATGCGAGGCCAGGACTCGCCTTTCTCTCCTCCAATTCATCGTGGAATAAAAGCGTCGGTGTCTTGTTGCGCAATTCAACGTTTGGAAAAGAGTGTGGGAGACATTTTCACACGAGAGAGGCAGGGAGGGAGAGAGCGACATGAGGAAGAGCAGGAGACACATGCTAAGCATTTAATCATAGTGCCATGCTTTAAATATCATTCTAATGCTTGGTAAAACACAGGGTCTGCAGGTAAATTAGAGACGCTGTACCAGCCATTACAGCTGCCACTGAACACACACCGATCAAATGCTGAGTGAAAAGTGTTGCACCCATGAGGCAATCCTGAAATATCAAGATTATTCTGGATTACACCTTTTCAACATGGCAAACCCTCTCAGCGTGTTCATCAGCACAAACTTGTACTGTTTGCACAGGTTTTCAAATCAACCCCGGTGTTGTGCTTGATTTTAGTTGAACAAAAACGTATTTGTTTTCTTTGTCATGAATTAGATGAGAAGATTGACATTCTCAGTTCCATACCATACCAATATGAAGTTTACGGCTGCAGCGTAATCACTGGAAACAGAGGGAGGAAGGTTGCCTGGCTGTTCACACTCTTAAAAGATATGCATACCTGCAGCTCTTTGCCTCCACCAGAGTCTATTTGGCTGCTTAAGTCGGATTACTCACCTTACCGCTATCATCTTTATCCATCTACTCTGTGTCGAATGCAATCTCCACTCGTGACTCATTCATAAAGGAGAGGCTAGGTGGGGTTTTGACAAAAGAAATCTGAGCTGGCTCTGAGTTTGGGGGAGTAGGGCGGCAGTTTAAATAGCTGCTGCAGCGCGGCGAAACCGGGGGCAACATGACCCGTCTCTGTTGACCCGAGCAGACACCGCCTCTCCATTATGTGGCCTCTGAACGGCTTCAGCTGCACTCCAGGCTTTGTAGCTGCACTCGCTTAAATCCCTCAAACCTACTATCTGTTTGGTCTATTCGGAGCAATAGGCACCCGTTTGAAGTCCAGCAGGATTTGGGTCAGGTGCATGTGGATTGGTGGTTACACCCGATACCGTCTAGTGTTTGTTCAGCCTAATAACTCTCAGCTTTGCACCTGTTGTCCTTAGATAGTTGTGTATCTGACACTTCACATGAAGTAGTTGGTGTGCACCGTTTTCCTCATTTCACTCATTCCAAACTGAGTCACACCTTCGTTCCAAAGACTGAGTCCTAAAACGAGTCAATTGATTCATGCCAACATTTCCCTCTGGTCATTCACAGGAGAGGCGGAGCTCTGCCTGATGGAGTGTCTGCGGTTGGAGAAAACCTCGTGTTCAGGCGGCCACTTCGTATGAATGACAGTGGTGCCTATGAGTGTGTCACCAGGAACGACGTAGGCGTCGGGAAAACAGAGTACATGTTGACAGTGGCGAGTGGTAAGTGCAAAAAAAAAGTTCAGATGACACAGCATTAAAATGTGAAATTGTCCTGCTGCCGTTTTTATCTGTAGGTATTTTAGAAGGAGCTAATGAGAGGATGGAGACTTGGAATGATGCCACCAATTTAGTTTTGAAAGTTTTAAGATTCTCCTTTCAATTTGGAGCAATTGCGTAGAGTTGCTGCCCCCTTGTGATGAAAAGAGGCCATGACCAGATGATGTGACACTCAATCAGGATCTTAATTGCTGTTTTATACTCTATAATCTCCACCAGGGCCGGCCCAAGGCTTTATGGGACCCCTAATCCGTATTTGATTTGGGCCGCCAACGATCGGCTGTTGTCGATGCTTAATCCATAAGAAACGCAGACCAGTTTCTCCTAAAAGGAAAATAATGGGGGATATAAAAGAGATTAAACGGGACACATTTTGAGATGCTGCCCCTCATCTCGTCTGTAATGTTGCACATGTTGCTTCCCCCCCCCCCCCCCTTTGTACACATTATTCCCTTTTTTATTCACAATCCCACATGAATAAAACATTTTCCTAGCTGGTAAATGTAAAACAAGACGTGTTGATATTTATTTATCTATTTCATTTGATCTATTCATATCAGGGGGAAAAACACGCTGAATAAAGTGACAGTTTTGAGTTAGAAAATCAAGGATAATACTTTTAAAGTAACTTCCCATAGTATTTGTCATTGTGGTTTTCTCATGGGTCAATCCTTCAGACACTGTAAATCTTACCCGTCATACATTTTACCCATTATACATCAGCATCGATCACTTTTATTAATCCTATCTGTCTTGTTTTAATCATACCAATGTCAGCTTCTATCCTTTTTAATCGTGGAGTTTCCTGGCGTTCCGTCCCCTCTAACATCGACACATAAGTTATGCATCACTACGGGACATATTGAGCAAAGGGACAACAAACTTAATAACCACTAAATGTAAAGTGCGTTATAAATCAAATGTTTTATTGTTATTATTATTAGACAAAGGTTTCCCTGTGAGCAAAGTCACCATTAAAATTACTTTTCAATGGGAACAACTATCAGCTCCACATAATAACAAATGATCATAACAAATGATCATAAACCGCATCTTGTTACACATGGAATAAATGCAAATAATTGTATAAATAATAAATAAATAATCTAACGTAAACAACCATGATTCAACATTAGGATACAAAGCAGAAACATTTATTTTGAAAACTTTGTACAGATGAGCAGAAATTTTTTTTTTTTCAAAAAAAACTCTTCCTATGCAATATATACAATATACAATATATACAATATTCAATATATACAATATTCAATAATTTCAGCACTTGAGCTACCGTCAGACACATACTCAGTTCTGTACCATCAATATTGTTATTAAACATATAGCAATATCAGTAATATAGTAGTATAGAAAATATATCATACCCAAAATAAAATTTTACCATATAAATCATTTAGTGAAATAACTTTTTGGAAAACCCAGAGTAAGGAGGACGAAACCCCTGACTGGGTAATCATGAATAATGTTAGGAAGGCTGAGAATGTGACACGAGACTCATGATAAGTTGGAGGCGATCCAGGAATTTAGTCTCACTTTTGGGATTGGGCCTTTCCCACCATTTCCATCTGTTATGGCTTAAATGTTTTGTTTTTTTATGACATGTGACCCTGATGTCTTTGATGTTTTGTGATAATTGGCAGGTTTTCTAAATGTTCTGCTGTGGGCTTCTAATATATAATTAGATTATTTCCTCATGTCTCTCCCAGAGAAATCTGCAAGAATGGGCGTGCCCCCCCTGGACAACCAGATGCTGATCATCATCGGTGCCTCAGCCGGAGCGCTGATCCTGATCCTGGTCATCGTCGTCCTGCTGGTCAACCGCCACCATCGCCATAAAAACAAAAAGCTTGAGAGGAAGCTAAGTGAAAAAACGTAAGCCAACGCCCCCTTGAGCGGGCGACGTCTTTGTCTTTACGTACAAAACAGGTTGATGTCCGTCCTTTGGACAAGACATAATATGGACTCCCAGGATTAGTTGACAGGTTCTGTCAGGCCAACCTCTGGACGTCTGTGGACAGACAGAGTCAGTCGGGAATAGACTATACAAGAACATCTATACAATTCTATAAAGGACGGATAAAAAACTTCCATTGTAGCCCAACCGAAAAGAGGTTTCAGACGTCAAAAAAAAATCATTAACTCTGACGTGATCTAGAATCTAGATCACATCTAGATGACAGCAATAGTTCATCTATCAATCTAGATACTAGATGACCTTTTGCTCAGTGGGCATTCATTTCTTGAAAGTAACGTTTGGTTAAAATCTTTATAAATGTACCCAGCTGTGATAGCAACGGTTGTAAACTGCTGCTGAAACTGTTTACCGACTATGAAATATTTTATGAAATAGCATTTCAGACACTATTGCGTAGTAAATCCTCCAAATGTGTGTTGTCTTCTTTCCCCAGGGTGGAAATAAACGACCTCTCCAGACAAGCCTCCTTCAGGAGACTGAACTCCGTTAGCTCAGACCCCAGAGCACAGGTACACACACACACACACACACACACACACACACACACACACACACACACACACACACACACTATAACCTGAAGGTTTTAAACCACCCACCTGGGCCAGGCATGGCTTGGGTGGAGCTGCTGGTAAGTCAGCAGCCATGTCTGCTGGGGAGACCATGATTACAGGCTGCTGCACCTTCAAACACATAACTTCAGACACGGAGACATTTTATTTATCTTTTGTTTTCATGTTCACTACCTTCCTTTCACTTTCTGGTTCTTTTTTTCTCCCAGTCTGAAGATTACGCTATGCTCAGAGTCGACAGCCGAATGAAAAACAGCCAAATGTCTCTGGTGAGCTCCTCAGTAGGGGAAGACACTCAAAAACAGTTTAATGATCAATTACACCTCTTCTGTCTTCTGTGTATAATCATAGTTTTGACTAAATTTATTATCCCTGACATAAAAAAACACACAAGGATATTGTCATCAGAATGTCATGATTCTTTTTTGTCTTGTAAACGACACATTTTTAGCCTCACCAGACTTTAAACATAGATTAACCATTAGAGGAATACAGCCGTTTAATATTTTAACCTTTCTGTAAACCCTTTTTTTCTTTTCTTTTCTGTTGGGGTCTCCTCCCTTCCTGCAGGAACGACCGATATACAAAGGCAGTCAGTCCACTCTGGGCGGGAAGTGGGGTCCTGCAGGAGGGATAGAGGTGGATGAACTGGGACGTCCTGTCGTCTGGAATGATGGCAGAGAGAGCCTGAGAGCAACTGAGATTGATGGAGAGAGAGAGGAGCGCCACAGGAGGTTGGAGTCCTACCTGAAGAGCAGCAACATGTCTCTGGTATGAAAGGTGCAGCACGGAGACCAGTTTGGGTCATGTGGTTATAACTGCTGTCATCGCCGCAGGCCGCTGTATGTCACTGTCACGGAGATTAAAAACAAACGCAAGTCTGTAATGGACATGATAATTACAAAAAGATTATTTCCAGTATCGGTCACTTTGTATTGTCTCATTTAAAAAATACAATTGGAACCATTTCAAATGATCAAATTTCTTTTCAAAGTTTTAATATGAGGCTCTATTAATAGATACCGCGTCAGAGCACCAATATTGAATTGAGATTGAGATCTTATCTTTTATATATGATTAATAGCCCAGCCTAAAGACAAGAATAACATTTACAGTAACTGCACCACCGTGAATGAGTTTAGCTTCAGATTTATTTACTTACATACTAACTCACGTACCCACCTAACCACCTACCGGCCTGCCGGTACCCCCGTAGCTACTTACCTAGTCAACAGCTACTTACCCACCTAGCCAACTACCTACCTACCTACCTACTTACCAACATACCCTTCTAGCTACTGACCTACCTACCTACTTACCAACATACCCTTCTAGCTACTGACCTACCTACCTACTTACCAATTGCCATAATTGTCCTTTTCCTCAGCCAGCACTTTATTTGCTTTTTTTTTTTGTTATAGCAGATAAGAATTAATGAAACATTTCCCTCTGTCTGCCAGGACTCAGGATTGCCCTCCTCCTTGGTTCCTGTGAAGGCCCAGCAGGAGGAGAGCAGCGGGCCCAGAGACCAAGACCCGGTGCACCTCAGGGAAGGAGACTCTCCACAGTCGTTGGAGGAGGTACATGAAGATGGCGAGGACAGCGGCTCCTACCAGCTCTCGGAGGCCCTCAATAATCACTTCTACTACAGCAATGGGAACCTCAGGCCAAGACCACACTCCAATGCCATTCTGATGCATCCCAGAGGACAAATCATCTAGACCAGACCCACGACACCAGAGAGGAGAACCTGGGTCTGTGGTCTCGCTAGAGGAAATGACTTCATTCCTTGAAATGGGATATTTGTCTGTAAACGGTGACTGCACTGGGTGATGATTAGCCCAAAGAAGAATCTAAACTTTATTCTTTCTTCTTGCCGGTGAGTTTTTAATGCTGTATTCTAACCTTGTAAATATTGGTTTGTTTCTTAATGAATTACAGCTGCATTTATTCAGGGTGCCCAACAACTGACAAGTTATTGATCAGAATTATTTTGAAGATGCACTGACGACGTTTTACAAACTATGAACACCATCCTCCTCTCTTTGGATGGAGAAGGAATAGAGGATCCTGTTACACAATGTTCACTTAAAATTCACATCCAGAACCCAAGTGTCTTAGAGCTGGACTCTCTTAATGTTGAATTCACAAAGGGACATTTCCAATATTTCCTATCAGTTTATGGTTAATTGTTTACATGATAAAAATTGAAGGAGAAAAGTGTGACAAAGGAAATTTCTCAGCTCCAATTCCAGGTCAAGTAAAAGATGCCGTGTGTAATATTTAGGGGTATCTCTTTGAATAAATGCAGTATAATATTCGTACTTATGTTTTTTTAGTCCTCTTCTTCTTTCGGCTGTTACCTTCAGGGGTCGCCACAGCGGATCATTTGTTATCAACAATGTTTTTTTTTAGTCTATGATCTGCTAAAATAAAATATATTTTTAATATTAGTTTGGAAGAAGCCCCTTTAAATGAGGACATAGGAGAAGGTCCTCTTCCATTGGAGGTCGCCATGTTTATACTGTTATCTGTACAGACAAAATGAAAGCTCTAGAGAGGGCGTGTTTTAAGTTCTATTTTTTGTTTTGACGAATCGAGGATCATACTTGTAGTGTAAGAAAAAAGGGAATGAACTTGGCAGGCAGCCCACATCCACACAGGGAAAGAGGCTGGGGGCTTTGGCCACGACCTTTAGAGCACCCCCATCCCAGGATTGTGGACTGAGAGCTCAAAGCGCCGTCACTCCTTCCAGGGAGCGATCACTCCGGCACTTGGAGTCGATTTGCCCGGATGAGCTGGACGGATCTCACCAGTTTACCTCTCAATGGTTCCACGAGTCGGGTCTTCAGGCTTATCTTCTTCGATGGCAGGGTTTCATGCTTCATTGTTTCATTATATGCCAAATAATAACTATTGCTTACACCCACTCCCCCCCAGGTGGGGCCTAAGCCACCACAACAAGGCTTGCTTTCTTACATGAAAGCGATGATATATATAGTTTTACAGAATAAATAAAAAAATGCAGTTTATAAATACATCTATCTGAAAGAGCCTCATTACTTTCCAGCCTCGATTCAATTTTTTGGCGGCCACCGGAGATTATTGGATGATAAAACATGAGCTGATGTGGAATATAAGGTGTAATCTGGAACACTACATTTTACACGCTGCGCCTTTAATAGGTTAACTTCACTCTAAGTTTGAATATTTTCAGTATGTACATGTGGATAAGAAGTTAGTGTCTGTTTATGCATAGTAACTGTAAAACCCTTAAGATTCAGTGTATTTTCTACAATGCCTTATGCATAAAAACTATGGAATACCACATATGGAAGTATGTTTTTAGAGTTTAAAAGGTGATGCAGCACTCCTCTTTGTTTCATCGCCCTTACATAGCCTAGAGGGTAACTCATTGTCCCACGAGGCTAAAATCAGATGTGATGGCATGTTGTTGAAACCCTGGTATATAGGGATGCTGGTTAATTTTGTCATCAGTTTTGAATGAATCACCAAGTTTCACCAGCAAAGCTCCTCCTCTCCATCAGCCCCCTTCCTCCACGCTTCACAGTGGGGACCATAAATCTGTGA
Organism: Lophius piscatorius; assembly: GCA_009660295.1. Taxonomy (NCBI): domain Eukaryota; kingdom Metazoa; phylum Chordata; class Actinopteri; order Lophiiformes; family Lophiidae; genus Lophius; species Lophius piscatorius. Next base: position 54,219 of record VRLP01001007.1, on the reverse strand, counting down.
AGCAGGTGACGTTGAGGTGTCTGCTACTTGAACATGGACAAATTCATGTAAGCTCTGATCTGCTATTTATTGGCACTTTCTGAGGCTGGTAACAGAAGACCTCATCATCTGCATCAGATATAAGACTTGAATTTCCTGCCCCAGGTACATTATAATGAGAGCCAGACTTCCAGCCTTGGAGAAAGATTTCTTGCTATTTCATTGAGTGAGTGACTTTCAATTCTTAAAGTAATGATGATCAGTTGTATCATGTCATGTACCCCAGCATGATTACTCCAGCTTCTGAAGAGGACTATTTACTGGATACCAGAATTACCTGCAGTCAATCCCTGCTGACATTAGACAAGGGAAGAGGTAAACCCTGGTCAAGCCGGCAGTTCATCACTGGGCCGACATGTTGAGACGGACAACCATTCACACACTCATGACTACTTACAATGTAAAGTCACCAATATTGCAAGTTTTTGGACTGTGGGAGGATGGAGGATGCCGTATGAGGTGGATTTTGAACCCGGAAGCGTCTTGCTGTATGATACCAATGTCTTGTTCCCAGCATCAAATGCCTGATTTGGCTCATGGACAGAACATTTTCTTTAAAGAGCATCAACACATTGAGGCAGACAACCACTCACTCACACCTACGGACAATTTAATGTCACCAGTTCACCTATGCTGCATGTTTTTGGACTTCGGGAGGATACTGTACCCAGAGAGAACCCACATAAACTCCGCACAGAAGGGCTCGAAATCCGGACGTGGATTTGAAACCCGAACTCTCTGGCTGTGAGGCAAGAACAGTGCCTATTGATTCTGCAATTTTGTAATGCGCTCGTATAATTCCATATGTCTTATTTCTTTGCATGATGTCTGCAGCAGGAGTCAACAAAATAAAAAAACTCTTAAACTGGATAGGTGTGTCCAAACTTTTACCTGGTATTGTACGGAATGTATTGCAAACATCTAAGGGCCTACTATGTGTAAATTAATATGTAATTAACATTATAAAATGGTCAATAAGGCCTTTAGAAAATCAGCTCAGACATGAACAAAGTTTTCAATCCGAGTGTTCAAACAGGTCAAGAGTTATGGACAAATACAGAGAAGCGGGTTTAGTTCTAAACCACAGCTATTCTAACTCGACTGCACAGACTGTATTAAATATGCAGTAGATACACTGCTGTGTATCTCAGATGTGTATATGTTGTGTATTGTGCATCCATTCAGTGTTTTTCTATGAAATAAAAACTGTAAATGCCGAAATGTTTTATTGATAAAAGTACAGCTTTAATACAAATTCTTTATTAAAACCTGGCACAGTGTGTTTCAGCTCTTGCATGGGGTTAAAGGGCAAAAGCTTGTATCTTATATGAGGATTGTTTGAATTCTTCAAATATCATTTGAAGTTGCTGTTGTTAGTTTTTTCCAGATGTCTATAATAAGGATTTATTATCTGATCATCTTGGGCCAGAAAAACTACCTAAAAGTTTGGCGTGGATTCAGGATTCTTTCCCCACTTTTGTAACATTGAGAGTCAAGGATCTTTGACATTTATTTGAAATTTCTCACAGAATGATGTGTGAATCTAGCAAAATAAATCAGGCATATTTATGGGGTTGGTATTTATGAGTGTGAGTTATTTGGTGTAGACTGAAATATAAATTCAGATCCACCACAATAAAATCATTGGCTGCTGAAAAGCCTTACATAGTTATGGTTAGGGGATTATAGGTGACTTTTGGGCCTTGGCAGAATAACGAGCGGAGCTCTAGCTTCTATGTAAACATAGAATTCATAAAAAACAAAGATAAGGTGATTTCACCTGTCTTTGCTTTTCAAGGGACTTAAATTAAAAAATATTGCTACGGTCTCACAATCGTAATGAATAAATTGTACCTTAAATCTGCTGGTTCAGCAGAGTAACAAAGACTTCAGGCAATACAGGTCCACTCTAGTGGAGTTCAGAGTCATCTATAGGAACAATTGTTAGACGTTTAAGTTCCTTATCAGTGCTGATCGACACTATAAAGGAAATGTCCTCCTTTTCATTTTGATTCACTGACAAACTGACCAAAATGAGTATGTACTGTATAATCTGCACAACTTCATAGTCGGGTTATTACACTATGGTGAAAATCCCCCAATGTTTTCATGAATAAAATTACAATAAGTGCCAAAATGAGTTCTTACAATCAAAGCAATTTAAAAGTTAGACTAAGATATATATATAGAAAAAAACAGGAGTACACGGTAAAATCAGTGGGCTACATGACTTTCAGTTATATCAAAATACAAAGAACATTTGTTTATTGGTCTAATCATTAAACAAATACTTCTATCTTCCTTCCTTTAAAAGCTACTGAATCAAACAGCATTCTGGGATAGTCCCTCTTTGTGAGTCCGCTGGTGAGTGCGAAGGTTACTCCTCTGAGAAAAACACTTGCCGCATGTGCTGCATGTGTACGGCTTCTCTCCAGTGTGTATCCGCCGGTGGATCTCCAGATGGCTGATGCGATCGAAGCTTTTGCCGCAGAACGGGCAGATAAACCACTTCTCCTTTATGCGGCGATTCAATATAGTTTTTTGCAATTCCGGGTCGTTTAAGAGAAAGTATCTGCTATCTGGGTTGAATGTGTTTTTAGTTTGTGGCTGTTTCTCTGAGAGGAATCTGAGGGAGACTCCTCTCTCTGGGTGGTTTATTGCTTCTAGAGGTCGGCCTTGCTGAGCGTGGCCAAAAGTCACAGGAGTCCTTGATTTACTTGATGCACCTTGTCTGCTATCTCTCATCAGCCTATCAGAGTACGCAGTCTCTGCTGAATTATCGAAAACGTCCAAAGCGTTCTGGATGAGCAGGATTTCTGAATCCAGATTCTGTGACTGTTGCTTTGGTTCATAATAGCAGTCTGAGTCTTCAGCGGCGTCACTGTCTCCCACTGAGACTGACGACCAATGCTGGCTGTCTTGTTCTTCAACAAGCTCAGCAGGTTGAGGGTTCAGCTCCATCTCATGGACACCTGCTCCGCCACTGACATTGTGCTCAGAGTCCACAATCTGCTCCACGATCTGCACATCCTCTTCCTCTTCTAGTTTGACGACTAAGTCCTCATCACTGTGATCTCTGCTGTCGCTTTCGAAATGGTCAAGCTGCTCGCACCGTTTCTCTTCTGTCGGCGAAGGTGGTGGCGTTCTGTGATTGGTTGATGAATCCACCCTCTCTCTGATGCTCTGATCATTGGACAATGTCTGGACTGAATCTATTATTGGCCCTGAAAAAAATGGAGCATGTACATTTTACTGTAATTTCAAATCGCTGAAGCACAATGTATTTACTTTTAAAATAACACATCACCCATTTTACAGGAGGAATCAAAGTTATTCAATTAAATTGTATTTTCTGTTTATTGGAAAAAAAAAAATCTACTATTTATCAGCTTCAGTAACCAAATCGCACAAATACAATTCAAATTTTCCAAGGTAGGGCTGGGCTATTCTGGCTAAAATTAGTATAACGATTTTTTATTTTGCTCAGACTCGCGATCAGGATTCTCTCTGTGATTTTACCAATCAGCTTAAATCATACTGCACGTTGTTTGGGACTTGAGAAATTTCCTGTCCTGGTGTAAACCAAATAGAAGTATGTGGGCACAGAGCGTTAACTCAGCTCAGCAGCTCATGTGCAGCGAGAGAGATGAGTAGCTTTCATGAAAAATTCCGAGAAATAAAGTTGTGGAAAGAGAAAAGGTCAAAGTTAAATGACCTCAAGCAGGATTTTAGGACTGATATAAATTACCACTCCTGTTTCTACCTGTGTTACGTGATGTTCGCTCGCCGGCCTCTCAAACCTCAAATGAGAACTAGAGTTGGCAGACAACAGGCGCATTATTTTTAACAGCCAGGATTAATATACAGCCTTACTAATGAGTGGCTCAAAGTGACAACAAAATTACACCTCTAATTGAAGGGAGCATGCGGCTGTGTGTCTGCCCACGTAACAACAAACCACAACTCCCATAATCCCCCAAGCGACAAGACCACACTACCAATAAGGCCACCTTCTTTAAGGGCCAGGTCAAGAAAGTTGAGTTCCAACTCGCTGGCTTTGCTGCAGATTATGTTCGGAATTAAAATGCTGCAGAATAGTTCAACTTCAGCTATGAAATGCTGATCCCTCACTTGAGACATAAGTTGTCAACAATGAACCAACCTTCATAGGCTTACTTTAGCAGCAGATCCCAAAGGTTTATTTTATAGTCAGGCGTAAATTTACATTAAAAAACCATACCCTGAGTCCCAGAGGTTCACTACTGCGGACCTAAAATCAGAAGAAAAGTTGATTCAAATTGTTCACCAACCATCTACATGAGACAAAGGGGTTGTTGGTGCTGTTCTGTGGAGATATTGAACCAATGTAACTTTGGAGAGCTATGGATCATCAATACGTCTGGAGGAGGACTGTAGCCCAAGCTGGGTTCCATCAAGTCTGAGGAAATCCTAGAAGAAAATGTTTGCCATCTGTGCAAAGCTTGGGCGTCTTTGAACATTCCCAAAGGATAATTATCCCAAGCAGACCTTAAAGTCCACCAGAACCTGGATTTAGAAGAAGTACTGTAATATTCTATGGTGGCAATGACAGTCGCCTGACTCTAATCCTATAGAAACTCTGGTGAGATTTAAAAAAGTCGTTGCTCTATGTGAAATGAACTGGAGGCTTTTGCTTATGAGTAATTGGGCTAAGATTCTTCATGATTGTTGCTAAAAGCTGGTGTTTGGCTGAGCCTCAAGTTTGCAGCAGGTCAACTACTACAAAGAAGTAGAGACATTTATCTTTCAAGCTTGAATTTTTAGAGCCTGTATTAGCCACTAGAACCATGAATAGTTTGTGACATATGTTGAATCATACTTAAATATGCTGTATCGAACGACTGAAATGGGTGTTGTGCAACAAGGTTATCGCAAACAGCTGATAAATTGCATATTTTTCCAGTAATATACTAAGAGAATTGAATAATTTTGCTTCCAACTGTATGAACCATCACATTTGAGAAACTGGACACTTTCTTAATGAATTGATTTGAGGAAAGTTGATTATTAGCTTATACAGAAAGATCATAATTTATGTTTCTGCTCTTTTGTAGAAGTATTCAGATCCTTTACTCCAGTAAAAGTACTGATACCACAGTGTCGAAATACTCCAATACAAGTAAAATTGCTGACTGGATAGACCTCATGCTACCTGTTGCATATTAATGATAGTTCTAATGTTAAAACTTTTCTGGAATGTACCCAGCCCATGTCTGCACAATCATCACTGTAAAAGGAACAACTGTCATAGGTCAGGCAGAGCAGCGAGCGCTTGATTTTCTTTGAAGTAGAGCATTCTATGGGCAGGATTTATTTTTGCTTTAGAAGAAGTAACATTTCATCAACAGATAAACAAATTGTTAACTGTTCAGAATCAACATATTTGTATGAAAAGTTACCCTTTCCACATTAACTAGTATCTACAACTCTGCGACAAATACAGTGAAGTAAAAAGTATACCACTGTAATAGAGTAACATAAATATATTATAAGTATAGAGTAACAAAGAAAATAATAGAGTAATGTACAGTACGTGAGTAAAAGAACTTAGTCACAACCCAGTGCTGGTGTAATATAATCTACACCTCAGCTACAAAGTACCCTCACATACTCAGTGTTTATTCTGGAAATGCTGCACCTGCTAGAGTGAATATATCGGTTTTAAGACATGTTTAGTAGATAGTAGATATTTAGTGTGGTCAGAGTTATTCTTACCATCAACTGTTGGCGGCGGAAGCTTGCTCTGCTGCTCTCTCCTGGAAGAAGATAAGCTTAGGCTTGTATTCTGAGATAGAGCAGTCAACCGCTCGTTTTCCATCAACATTAACTTTCTATTCAGGGCCTCAATTTCCTTGTCTTTTCGGCGAAGCTCCACATGAACAAGCGTGAAGCCGTCCTCCCACAGTTTATTGATTTCTAGCACGGCAGCTTTAGCTAACATATCCATGATCGAGGTCAACTTGCTCTGGAAAGCAGCACAGTTGGCCATGTTGCCCCTGACCAACACCTCCGCCAGCTTTGACGACGTGGCGAGCGTTAAGATAACGTTCTATGTGAGACAAGTCACGCGAATATCACGATTGCCTCTGTTAGAATTTACATCACAGTGGCTGTTTGAGGGGAAAAACATGGATGTGTAATACAATAGTAACAGGAAACACTGGTGGTCACGTGACCCAAAAAAAAATCTACGGCGCGCTCTTTGGGACAAAAAGTCTCTGGAAAATATGAGAACGGACATTTAAAAATCACTTTTTACGACAAACGATAATATGACAAAGTTATTATAGGTTTGTAAGCATTTGTAACATATTTTAAAAGCTAGATTCTAATTTTATTTTTTTTAAAAACGCTCCTATCATCAGGACGATGAAACCCTCCACCTGTGCCCTCCACCCCTTTCCTACAGCCCTAGTGAAAACAAACATCTCTTCCATCAGTCCCCTGACCACCAATGTAATAAACCAACCCTCTAGGCTGGCTTTGTTCCATCCGCCCTAAAAGCCGCCATAATCAGACCACTCCTCAAAAAACCCACTCTTGACCCAGAAGTTTTTGCTAATTACAGGCCCATTTCCAAACTGCCATTCCACTCCAAAGTACTGGAAAAAGTAGTTGCTGCCCACCTCCAGGACCACCTCAAATACAAGAACCTCTTTGAAACATTTCAGCCTGGTTTCCGCTCCGCCCACAGCACAGAAACAGCTCTGCTAAGAGTCACAAATGACCTACGGATGGCAGCAGATACTGGTTCACCTTCACCCCTGATTTTCCTTGATTTGTCTGCTGCCTTCAACACTTAGGAGCATGGAATACTCCTACACCGCCTACATCACACCATTGGACTCACTGCCACCGCCCTAAACTGGTTTCAATCCAACCTCACCGACAAAACAGAACGCATTTCCCTTGGAAGTGTAAGGTCCCAGACACACACTGTCACCTGTGAGTCCCCAAGGGATCAGTCCTTGGCCCCATTCTCTTCATACTGTACATGCTCCCCCTTGGCCATGTCAACAGTCGATATGGACTCTCATTCCACTGCTACGCTGTTGACACGCAAATCATGTATCTAACACCTACCCAACCCAACCAAAAAGGGCTCACAAGACAGTGAACTTCTAGTGACCCCAAGCATAGATTAATGTGGAAAACTGTGACAGGAAGGGCATCAGACTTTAAACCTATGTTGATTCAATACGCAGAACACAAAACTGATTTCCAAACCGGATGGGTTGGACCTCAGGTTAACGATGCATTGTCAACCAGCAAGGTGATGCTGGAAAATAAGCTAATCTTGGTCGAGGGAAAAAAAGATTGAGAAGGGCGAAACATGAGAGATGAGGAGAGTTAAGAATGTGGAGGTGAGAGTAGCAACTTTAAATGTTGGCACGATGACAGGTGAAGGTAGAGAGTGGTGGATGGACCGGACTTCTTCGCCTGTTGGTGAAGAGGAAAGGGAAGGAAATGAGGAGGCTGCGGGTAGATTTGGGGATAAGGACAGGAACATGAAATAACAGATGGTGGTACGTTTTGTGAAAAGAAATGGCTGTGGTGAATACGTATTTCAAGAAGAAAGAAGAGCACAGGTTGTCATAAGGGGCGGAGGTAGGAGCATGCAGGTGTACTACAACTTATGCAAAGGATGCAACCTGAAAGATTGGTAACAGCAGGGTGGTGACGAGGGAGAACGTTACCAGACAACATTGAATGGTAGTATGTAGGATGAGTCTGGTGGTACAAAACAGTGCAACAACACTAGAGAAAACAACTATTTCCCCATCCCCATACCGATTAAACGTATCCTATCAACCGTATCTTCACCTCAGCCTCCACACATGTCAGCTACACGATACTCTGTCCCTGTGGCCTTGCATATGTTGGTAAAACCACCAGAAAACTTTGACAGAGGATCAGTGAACACAAAAGTACAATCTGTAGGAACAACAGGAGCCATCATTTAGCCGTGCAATTCATTGATACTCACCTTGACATCTCCTCATTATGCTTCTGTGGCATTGAACAAGTCCCCTAACCTCCTTGGGGAGGTGACCATGACAAACGTCTTCAACAATGCAAGGATTACAGGTAAGGTGTGATTGGCCGCATATCTGTAGCCACCTTTTGTTTAATGTGCCTCCTTCTTTTCAAAAATAGTGTGGCTGACTAAGGTGTAACACCATGGTTGGTGATTCAACATAGCTAATATTTATTAGACTGTTCGATTTAGTGTGTAATTTACTCTCTCTGTCAAACTGACAAGCGTATGACTTACACTACTGTTACGAGACACACAGGTGGAGTGGGGGTAATGTGTCATTACTTCAAGTCTGCATCCACACTCACGTAGAGAACATTTTCCACTCTATATTTTACAGGTGATTGAGGGTGATCAGTACCTAAATATGACCACTAGGTGTTGCTCTATTCTCATTTCACAATATAAAGGAAATCATTTTGGAGGAATATATGCTAAATATCAAAATGATTGCCCTCTTTATATAACCTAATTAAGCATTAAAGCATTCCCATAAAGTATTTTGTGTTGTTTTTATGTTTGCTTAGGGGGTGTTACTTTGAGTCTACACAGTTAGGAAGGCTTCTGGGTGGTAATTTTCCATATGTTATGTTGCTGTATGCTCTATTTTGCCTCTTGCTTTGCACTGCATATGAATGTGAATGGCTGTACTAAATACTATTTACTAACTATTGTACTTCAGAGGTGATGGCTCCGCTCCCTCCATTCCTTGAATTTTCTACCATCTGAAAATAGTTTTTCAATGTCATGATTCAGTTTATTATGTACTTTAGTGATGCAGTATTTTATCATGATGAAGTGGAACGTTGTAGATTTTGCGATATAATGGAGGAAACATTGCAACATCGGTTTATCTCGTGCCTTGTGTCTAAAAGATTTTGGTTGGATATAAAGCAATGGCATCACGTGAAATGATGTCAAAACTGTTTTTTTTTACATTTCTGATATATTTCTTTGTAACATGAATTGGTGTAGACTCATCTGTTCTCCATGTCTGATTAAAGCAATCATTTATGTTAGTAAATAATATATTCACTGTAGTAAATGGAAAAATGAAATGGAAGAATTCTATAAATGGTCTAACGTTTTATTAAGTTTCCAGACATCATCTTCTGTGTTTGGAAACACATAAGAACCCAACACTAACCAAATGACACAACACGGGCCAGTAATAGTAAACTTCTTTATGATTTTATATGGATCATTACTCATACATTAATGGAGAAATATGCATCCTTCCTTTGAGGTATGTTTTGAGGTAAATATGTTCCATTGAGGTATGTTTTGGCCTTTGGTAGAGGCTTGTGCTCTTTGAGTGCTTTTTCTAGTTTTGCAGTGATTTAGCCTTAGTTTAGTTTTGCCACAGATTGACATCAATGAGATAACTATTAGTATATAATATGAAATTCAAATGGACATATATTTATATAAGTGTATTTTTTATATGCATGTGTGATGTGATGTGTGTGTATCAAAATGGAAAACTGCAAATATGACTGAAAGAAAAACATATTTCTATTAATGTTCTATTATTATTATTCCATTATTAATGTTCTATTATAAAGCAACTTTGAGTATTTATGAAAAGTGCTCTATAAGATGTATTATTATTATTATTATTATTATTATAATAATTATTTTCATAGTTATAATAATTATTATTATTATTGTTATTATTGCTATTATTGTTATTATTGTTATTATTGTTATTATTGTTATGTCAAAATGGTTAAGGAGGGGTCTTTGTGACATCACACTTGTTAAGGAAGGACCTTTGTGACGTCACAATATAGTGTCATAATGTACATCCATTTACGTGACGTCCTAATGTACACCCATTTACATTAAAACAGTTAACATACAATTTCATGCAGATGCTTCCATTAGGTTTTCTGTGATCTTGCTGACAAACAGACAAACAGAGAAAAAGAAGGTAAAAGATTTCCTTGGCGGAGGTAAATATATATATTCTTAATCATTGTTCTTCATTAATATTTGATCCATCCATCAATTAATCCCCATTCCCTTGGTGGAGGTAAGTTTTTATTTTTTTTAAATAATTTTACTTCTTTATTAATATATGATCCATCCATCAATTAACCCGCTACCTATTTTTCGATATTATTTACAACATTTTTGGCGATTCATTTGTGGTTTATGGTATCCTCTATGATATTATGGTTCATTAGAAATGTTTTTGTTTCTGTGCCACTGAAATAAAAAATATGATGTGTAATCTAAAAATTTTAAAAATTTAAATAATTATAATAATATGCCACTGTTTCCCCAATGACTAAGAGCGTTCCCCTTACATTGTGATGGTTCCCCCAATTTTGTGTCTCTGAAACGCACGCCCACATGTATACTGAATCCTGGCCAGGGATTGGCTCGTTCATCTGCCAATCAAATATGGGCGGAGTTAGGTGGGAGTGACCCCATGTACGAGCAAAGGCAACGGAGCTGTCAAACACCAACAATCGACCGCAATATAATCCCGGGTGGTACAAAAACCATCGTACTTTGGTCTTTTGTGGAATAAGAACTATAGGAACAAGCTTTTCGTTTTGTCTTGGAATCCCGTCCCGGAACTTTCATATCATTTTGAAGAAATCGTTCTGTTTTGTTGTGAATCTTGGGTTGGCTGGAGTTTTGTTGACAAACTATCCAGTCAGTCGGCTAGCGTTAGTCACTCAGCTAGCTTCCTCACCAACTTTCTGCTCCGCTTGTCTTCTTCCATAAATGATAACTTATTCAGGGAAGACATGGAACCCAATCTTTGTCTCCTTGCATAAATGCATATGACGTGAAAACTGGTAAGTCAGTTAAACTTTACCAAAGTCTAACGTTATAAGCTAACTGATGCTGCTCTGGTTTGTTTACATCTGCTGTTTGGCGTTAACCAACACGTTAGCGGTAAATCGTACACATTGATTCTGCTCTGAATTTTTCATCCAAGCACATCTGCTCAACATGACTTGTTGCTTCATACAGTTTCACATGGGTAGCCCCTGGTATCCAGTTATTAGGGGGCTGGTTCTGAACCGCTCTTGCCCCATGGACTCGATCATTACTTAAAACCCCTGAAGAATGACAGGTATGCAGCAGCTCACATATCAGGGTAGTTCAGTACAATAGATTGGCTCAAATATGAGGCTTCTATGCACGTTTGTTGAATGTGACCTTGCTCAAATACTTCCTTAACTTGCTCTTGCTCTTTTGGTGGACCGTCTGCTATGTCTATCGTTCACAGGCTAACAGATTATAAAAACACTCACAATTAGATTGAGAATATTTTATAATCTTGTACTTAAAAGATCAGTTTATTCACTCCTGTTTGAACTGATCCTGTTTTTTGCTCTGCTTTGATACACCAATCCATTTGCAAAGAAAAATAATTTTCACACACACACGCCCATTTAATTCTTCATTTACCTCAGATGCATGCCTATCTTTGCTACAGTCTATCATTATAACATCACCTTAGTTCTGATTTACTGCTGACATATACCATTAGTCAGTAATCCAACAGGACACGGCTACAGTGTGTTGAGGCCCCCAAACTACTGTGAAAACATCTGGCCTGAGGCTGTTTTAGAGATGTCCCATCTGTTTTTGGAGTGGCAGTTGGCCACATTTTAGACCAAAAAAAGACTGACTTTTAAAATTCCACACTTTTCCATTTATAGTCGCTTTGCTGTGGTGTTTTAAACGAATGCCCTTTGGATGCAGCAGGGAGTAGTTTGGAAGCAAATATAGTCATGAACTATGTTGGTTTTCCTTGTAATTATTTGCATCAAGATGTTTTCTTGCTACATTCTAGGGGTTATCATGGTGTGATATGTATTTTAATGCTATAAACATGTTTTATGATATGTGGCTGGAGGACTCGTGTTGGACTTTAGTATGTTGTGTGTTGTTTTGTTGATGTGTATTTCTAATGTTTGCATCCGTTAGTGGTCAGTATGCTGCTCAGTTTGGCAAGATGAGATAATAAAGAATGAAGAAATATATTTACCAACACCCACATCTTAACAAATAACACAGGTCCGGCAATTTTTATTTGTTGGAATCATTTCCTTGACTGAAATTCTGGTTGGTGTGGAAAAATTGTCATTAGTTTGTATGGGCTGCTTTGACCGCCAATATGGAGTCCAGAACTAAGTTCCTCTATGTTGCTGGCTGCTTTGAATCAATTTTTTTATTACATTGATAATTCATATATTTTAATGAATTCCATTTAACCAGGAAAGAAGTCTTGTTTAGTGTAAATATCCAGATAAAACAGTATCTTTGCTACGAGAGGAAGCAGCACACATAAACAGTGTTGCAGACATACAGATATACAAATATCTAACTTGCTGACCTACTCATGTCATCTCGGATGAACGGCATGGATCAAATGAGTGTGTCCAGCCACTGAAACGTGAAATGAATGCCCAGGTCTTGTACATGTGGCTTAGTTTTTATTGGCACAGGCACTTTCATTTCTACCATAGCTTTTTAACAAGGCAGAAAATGAGGTGTCATCAGAGAAGAGACAGAAAGTGGAGGTTAAAAGCCTTTTATGGATGTGGCTGGAATAGAGAATGATGTCAGAATTTGTCTCGTAAGTCTACTGTATCTGTTTACGGATGTAGTGTCTGTGATGTAATGCTAACAGACCAATGCAGGACCTGGCTGCTGTTCTTACGATGTGATCTTGACCTTGGATTGACTTGTTAATATAAGTCTGTAAAGTATATTTCATTTGAATCTACAGCTTCTCACTCATCATCGCTCTTCCTCACCATTTACTTACATGCTTTTTCTGAACTATTTTTGTTATACCTTGTGTACAAACATGGTCCATTTCTGAATCTACCTGGTTTTACCTACTGTGTTTTATCGATGCATGTGGGAGTAGAACTCTCAGAGGATACAATCGCAGGCTTTGTGGGAGTTAAAGTGATATTGTGAACTCTGACATTTTTATTATACGCATGAGCTCATTGTGGAGCACAAGCACTTAAAGGAATAGTTCAACTACAAAGCAAAGCTTGTCATTGTTTACTTAATGTCATTACATTTTAAAAGCCGCTGAAGTCAAATTTCCACATAAGTGTGCCTGTAAGATCATTCTTCAATGCAACCAAAGTGGTTGAGATAGGGCTGTTCCTTAAATTATTTTGTAAACAATCTTCAAAAGTTACTTATTGCCAAACCAACCATCCACAGACATTACAATTTCAGCTATCTTTATGAAGAAAAGCAGAAAACCTGACAATTCATTGGCACAATTTTGTTGTGTTTTTTGCTTGAAATATTCATTATTTATGAAGTAGATAATTCACTTGTTTTGTAAGTGAACCAAAGCTATTTTAACATTTTGAGAGTGTGGGTAAAGATTCAGGGGAAGACAAGGCATGGATACATGCAAAAGAGACAAAGTCTACGAGTTTAGCACAGTCAGTGCTTTGTCACCTCAGTTTTTCTTACCTTCAGGGTGAGTGAATACAGGTTATGAACCTTTGCATAACAAAAATGTGAAATTTTTATTTATCTAATTGATATTGGCAATGATAATATAGTAATTTTCAGGGAATTTTCTGAAAAATATTTGTATCATGTGTCCCTATTTACAGCTAGTGTATTGTGTAATGTCTTAAAAAATTAATGTATTTACTTCCTCACGAAACACTGAAGTAATTAAAATGAATTCAGCCTACTTTGCAGTCATTCCTTTGTTTCCCTGTCTTTGTAGGCATATTTCTACATATCTCTGTTACGGCTTCTTGGTGATCAGTGGACTGCCATAAATAAAACCTCTGGCAGGACTCCATGTTTACATGCGTTTTGTTGTATGTGCACAGTGAGATATGTGCAAAAGGAAAAGGGAAAATTGCCAATAAATGACTTGAAAAATTACACCATTTGTGCTCAGCTGACCAAAATATTCGCGCTGTCTTTGTTGTACCAAGGTGGTGCTGCTATTTGTTTTATTTGAACATCACAGACGGTTCACCTGTTATGATTGCCTAATTGCTCCACCTCAACTATACCACTGTAAGTACTTTTGATGGGCTTGGTTGCCGCTGTTGAAACCACTCTTGCTGTGTTTGTAAAATCCTCTGTACAGTAGGGACTGTAGGTTATTTTCTCTTTGGCAAAAGGTTTGGTTATATCCAAACAGGGGGTGAGTAATGTAAAGAAAATACTCTCTCATGGTATATGTGCTTGTTATAGCAGTGCTGTACAGTTGACCACATTCTTTTCGGAGTCCTAGATAAATATATAGACTATTAATGCAATGGTCCTCACTTCATGCCAGTACGTCTGCTGCCAATCTGGATCTCCAGAGCTTTTCATTGTCTTTTATAGAGACCATTCCTTTTAATAAATTACCCACATTATTTCATTCAGCAGTTGCGCATGAGATGCTCCATGATGGGGTATAATTACTATAAATATTTTACGAGAAAAGTAGTCAAAGGGATCTCCTATCTCATGGAAAAGGAATGTACTTTCAAATCTAATTTGCACCTTCTCTCAAACTATCGGAGAAATGTTCATAGCCAGACTCAACATAAAAAAGTTTCTTCTCTGAAATGAAATATTCTCAAAGGTTTGATATGAAAGCCACATTGTTTGCGAGTATATACAAAGAACTTTAGCCACAGACTTCTTTTCCTGCTCCTCTTTGAACCCTGCTGACTTTTTTTTTGGATGGCAGAAAGGGCCAGGACCTATTCTTTGGCTAATCTCCCATAAGCAGAAAATCGGACCTATTACAACCATTATTTTTGAGCCTGTTGAACAAAACTGGCTTGTCCCATCTGTCCTACGGCAAGGCCAAGTCCAAAGCAATAGATGTTATTAAAAATCCAAACAGCATGGGATCTTTTGATTATCTCTTTTTACTCAGTTGTGAATGTTATCATAATGTTTTTAATGTGTCAAATCATTTTTGCAGCATTTACAAAAATATGCATGATTCCCTTGAGGCCGATCCAGGACAATAAATGGCACTGCCCCTATACTCTTATCATGAAACCACAGTAATTACCTTGTATTAATTTTCTTCCTTCCTTTCTTTAGGTATCCAAGAGCTCTTGATACATCTGTCAAACATGTGAACCCTCTCATCTCAGTGGACTCCCGGTAAAAAACAGCGAGGAACTGAACTAGTAGGAGAACGTTCTTGGATCTAATTTAAGACTAAACTCTATGTGTGAAAAGTACTTTTTCCTGGGACTACGTACATTCTGCGCTGCCGTGGACCCCATGAAAACAGCGTAGTCCTCTTGTCATGTGGATATATTACAGAAAAAGGATCGTACTACCCTCACTGGTATCACCATCAGTAACATCACCATGGACCGGAATAAACGCAACTCCATCGCTGGGTTTCCTACACGAACAGAAAGGCTCAACGAGGACAGAGATGTTAATGGTGGCTTGGCGATCGGGGAGATGGGCATGAACCCAACTTCACAGGTCAGTAATTCTTCAATTTTAAGAGTTCATGTGAGGAGATTACATTGCAGTAGGTCACAGGGTTCCTGCGATTTTAATGGTACTGATAATGCTATTACTTTGTCCACTTTGCTCACTGGATAAAGAAAGCTCAAATACAGAGTTCTAGTACACACAAAAAAAGTGAGTGAACCTATAATTGATAATGATAAAGCTGGACCAGATTGGTTCCAGCCAGAGTCAAATTTTGGCCGTAGCAGAAAGAATCTGCCTCATGTTGGATTTAATGATTCTTGTCGCTTTCCTTAAACTCAACAGAGTCTGCAGCACAACAAAACCAGAAATTCATTGTTTTTGTTGTTGTTTTTTATCTGCAGTTGGACATAAGGCTGAATTCCTAAAAGCCATGCATGAAGTGAGGTTGGGGCGTCACTGATTTTGTGAATGTCGCGTTTTGCTAGTTTACGCGGAGAACTAAACTGTGGTGTTTTCTAAAGGTTTCAATCTGGTGCCTGCTTCCAAACCTTTTTTTTTACATGACCCAAAATGGACATTATTGTAGAAATGAAAGAGCAAATCCCAACCAAACTCATTTTCTTTATTTGAAAACATCTACTTGAAAACGGCTCTTTAGTCTTCAGTGTGCAGTTTCTATCAGGACTTCAAGGTCCATCAGTCCATAAAAGTTCCACTTTCAACTTCTCCAAACTGGAGGCATACCGCCGCCATGTAATGTTGGCAATGGAGATAGAGCACAATGAAGCCAAGCCCATCCTGAAGGGGAGAACATTTCATATCTCGCCATTGTGTATTGTGTGAAGGTTCATTCTTGTCACTTCTTGTAACCAATAATTGAAAAATGCTTTACAGCTGGTGTGAGAGAGCTGCACTATAAACAGTGTAAGAAACACTGAGCTGCATTTTTGTAATCCGCTGAACTAATGAAAAATTAACCCCTATGAGACTAAAATGGACACAGGCTATTGGGGCTTGATGAAATATTTAAATTACCTTGTTTTTGTTGGTAAATCTGGCAATTTGGTAGTTGGTATGATGAAGTGCTCTATCAAAGTCAAGTCTGTTTTATTGTTTCACAGTAGGTGGGTTTACATGGACAGCCTAATTTCGATTAGATTCGGAAAAGACGTCTTATCGGAAAGAAAATACTGCATGTAAAAACCCCTTTCAGAATGGAAAGAACCTTTCCGAATTAGATTTCATTCCTTCGCAAGGAGGTAGCCAAAGCTTTTCGGGAAGCCTTTCCGATAGCCAGTCGCTGCATGTAAACGCTGTATCGGAAAGCTTCCTGTTTGAGTTGTATCTGTGCATGCCCAGCGTTGTGACGTAATGTTCCACTAAGTTTTTTCTGCGCCGTGACGCATTTTAAATAAGCCGACTTCAAAGCAGTACCGGTCTGTATCGGAGAGTGATTTATTCATTTCAACTTTGAAATATTTTAACATTTTGGGACGGTTAGATGGGCGAAAAGTCACTCCCATGCACACCCTTTGTTGTATTAATCTTCTGGGCGCTTGTTTGGCGGTCGGCACCGAGCTCACCGAAGCATTATCGCTAGATTATGAACGGGAATGTGGATCGTCTGCGCATGTGTGAAAGCGTTTCCGATTAGGTGAGTCAATGCATGTAAACACCGGATCGGAAAAGATCACAAATCATGTAAACAGGCGACCGACATTGCAATTCAGAAAGGTTTTATTCGGAAAAGAGAAAAGTGTCCCATGTAAACACACCTACTGACTTGTCCACCACTTAGCTTCAAAACAAACGTCTGTGGTGGACCTGCTGTGAGAAACCTCACACGAATGTTTAAGCCAAGAGTGAGAGTTGTGCATTGGGTACGTTTTCAGGCATTCAATATAGTAGCCCTTGGTTTTATTTTTTGGCACCAGTTATTTTCCCGTCCAGTGGGATAAGTTGAATGATAGTGTTCTCTCAATACACTGACTATATAAACTGTAGGTATCCCGTGTCTTCCATCTTCAAACAATCCAAACTATCCATTAAAGACTAGAAATGACCATCAAAATTTTATTTTCCTTCTTGATCTTTTTTGTCTATTCAATGCAATTTTAGAATAAATGGGCGATGCCAGTACTGTTGATGTACTGGGGTAAAATATCCTGTTAGATGCACAGTAGAATCCATGCTCTTTGGTGGATTTGAGGGGTTTGTGTGTTAGCCTACACTTCAGTGTGTATTTCTGTCTGTCTGTCTGTCTGTCTGCCAGTAGCAAGACAATCTGTGTCAGTTGGCAAAATTGGACTTAATATCTTGTTCCTGCACAACTAAAGGCATCATATTTCTATCGACATACTTCCATCTCATTTTCACTACCAACAGGCCTTATAGCATGTCTGTGCAATTTAAGCTGTTAATACCAGTTTATTCCTATGTTTTCCAGGTAGGCAGGATCTGGCCATCATCGTACCGAGCCCTCATCAGTGCCTTCTCTTGTCTTACACGCCTTGATGACTTCACCTGTGAGTGGATCGGCTCAGGATTCTTTTCCGATGTCTTCAAGGTGGGGGGAAAAGAGTGACGACTGTCCTTTCGCTTTGTTTGATCTTATCTCCCATTACTTTATCTGCCTCTTTCAACCTCTATCCATCTATGCATCAATCTATTTGTCCATCCATCCATTCATCCATCTATGCATCCATCTATGGTTCCATCTATTCGTCCATCCATCATTTATGATTGGTCAGACAGTCTCAGATCACAATTACATTGGAGATTCCATATGTTACTCCAAAGCACGTTTCCATTTAGTTTGTTAGTTTGTTTGTTAGTTTGGTCTTGTCAGGTTGGTTTGCCATCTGGGTCTAGTTTGGTCTTTGCTAATTTTTTCTCTTCTTATACTGCAGTTGCTTTAAAAACATCATCTAAACTCTGGGTTAATTTGTACCCCTCCTTTCCCGGCATGTGAATGTGAGCCACATCAAGCCTGTTTGGCCCGTGTAGTTTGGCTTTACTTCATTAGCGGTGAAACCGAGAGTCAGAAGTGAAAATGATTTGGCCTCCATGAGTGTGTGACGTTATAGCATTGCTCAGTCTGGTATAGATAAGAAGTGTGAAAGAAGCTAATTTAGGAGAGGAGCTGACTTGTGAGTGTGTGAAATAAATGAAATGGACCTTGATAGAGCCATAGTGTTTCATTTTAAGTATGTTTGTTGTGAGTTAAATACCCCCTTTTGTTTGTTTTTTATTCACTATGGTGTCATAGTGTCATATAATGGACAAAAAATGTGATACGGTAAGCTGTGATTACTTGTAAGGTAGCAAGACTGTGGCGGGCCCACGCCCAGACTGACTTTCTGGTTTAGGGGCACCGCTTGCAGATTTTTTATGATGATTTATACCTCAGCTACAGGACAGAGGAGGCAATTTGATGCAGCTCTATGTTTCTTGGCCTGAGGGATAACTCCAAACTTTTCTAACAAATTGTCCCGTGCAGTGGGAAAGGTTGGAACTTTTTTAATTTGATAAGATTTTGATGCTAATCAGGAAATAGTTTTTCTCATGGTCCAGGTTCTATCAGTGAGGAGCCACTTGAGAACCATCATTTTGTCAAGTCAGTAAGAGGCAGAGTATGATGAGTCATGCCTTCAGTATAGAACGATTGGTATATTTGCTTGGCAAAGCTTTGCACTCTGAGTGTCCTCTGGTTCACCACCATTACCCAGCTCATGCCTCTGGAAGTGGGCGCTGACTGATTCCTGACCTCCCTCTCACTCCTTTCCCAATTCATGCCTCTACTGCCTCTGCTCCAGCCTGCTGTTTCTTTGTCCTGACCTGATTGAAGCCGCAGTAAATCAGCTCAGTACTGTACTCCCTGTTGTCAGACTGTCCTCCATCAGTGTCAGAGGCCGTATTTGGTGTTTTTTGGTCATGGTTCTACTGCAGGCTCAGATGGTTCTGGTTCTGGTGGCTATTCCGGTGCATTTCCTGCTGAGCCTCCCCTACCAAGGCCTGAGAACATGAAGTGTATCTATTTAAATGTTCTCCCACATAATTTACATTCTGACTCTCCTCTTTTGGTAGACTTTATGTAAAACACAATTAACCACTGATGAAGAAGTTATTTAGTGAGAAACAAATTATAAAGAATATTTCATTCAACTTTAAAGTGCAATAAATCAAAGCATTTACTTTTAAGAAACAAAACATGTGATGCCGGCTATGTGTTCTCTACTCATACATAACATGTTTGCTCGCTTGAAGCCATGTGTTCACTGTGTAGCTCTATTGTTTAAGAAAATGTGGGCCAATGGCTGGGTCAGGATTGTTCAGCGGTTCATATTCGATACTTATTGACTGATACTAAAAGCAAGGGAGAAAAAATAAATTTAGAGATCAATAAAATTTAAACAAGAAAAAGCGCTCATAGAGCGCCAACTTCCGCCAAAGCACAAGAGTACCCTAGGTTTAGGAAGAATTCATACAAAATTCTCCATTAATGTCTGATTTATTTCCGGCCTCTAAATACACCAACAACTCCAACAAACTCTCTGAGTATCTCTCAAATACTCTGTACCCGGTCGTCTCCTGAGCTTTCCACTTTAGCATCTCTGTTCAGCCCACTGAGCCCCCAGCTCCACCCTAAAGGAACATCAAAAGAACAATTTACTGCAATAGCAACACTGTCATTTGACTACTCTAAACGGCTTATTATTTTATTTTATTTTTATTTTTTCTCTTTATTTGAGAAAAATAAACACTGAAGCCAACCCACAAACCCCTCAAATCCACCAAAGAGCATGGATTCTACTGTGCATCTAACGGAATATTTTACCCCAGTACATCCACAGTACTGGCATCGCCCATTTATTCTAAAATTGCATTGAATAGACAAAAAAGATCAAGAAGGAAAATAAAATGGTTGATGGTCCTTTCTAGTCTTTAATGGATAGTTTGTCTCTTTACTTCTCTAGGAAGTAAAGAGACATCACCGGAATTTGTTTCATGCTTATCCTACCTGTACTTTTCTGCAATCTTGTTCAAAAATAAATACAACGCTTCCTCAGAACTGAGCCTTTGGGCATCGCTGTATCGGTTGACTGACATGCAATGTTTAGTTAGTGTTACCTCACCTGCTCCCTCAAAGTTGTGGAATTAACATTAGCTTCACTTCACTGAGGCAATTTTTGATTGTCTTTCACACTAAAGTTAACCAACAACTTTGTTATTTTAAATATCAGATTGACCATTTTAGAACACCTCTAATTTGAATTAGGCTCCAATAAATGTTCAGGTAAGATTTATGAAGAATCAAAGTAAACAACAATATATACTTGGCTACCTGTATAGAGTCAATATATTAGCTTGTTGTTTAGCTGTAAAAGTATTATCTCATATTTTTTCCACATTACATAACAGGAACAGAATTGATGCTGTTGTTAAATGATATCTACATAACAGGAACATAAATGATGCAATCGAGTAGAAGATTAGACTAGGCAGTGAAATTAATGTTGATTGAGACTGAGGCTTAGAAGAATCAGCGGGGGGGAAAAGCTTTTGATGGCGGAGAGCTTTGGTGACAAGGATCTTGAAGGGAATAAATAATGGTGGTTGAAAGGTGGTTTTGGAGTTGAAGGCGTACGAGGGATGACTAGCAAGCAAAGTTTGTGCAGAGGAAGTAAGGAGACATTTTGGAGGAATAGGTGACTTAGAGATTGTCCAGAGTAGGATAAAAAGGAGAAGATGTTTGGAGGTAAAGCACACTGGGGAAATGTTAGAGAGGCCAGTGTGCAAGACCATAAAAAAGAAACTTAAGAAAAAGAAGAAGCTGGATCTGACTGGAAAAGATGAGGATTAGGAACAACAGTTTATTGGAGGTCACAGCGAGGAGGAGAAAGAAGGGGATCAGGCCTCAACGCAGATGGGGGGATGGGATGAGTGGAAATGGGGGGTCGGAAGAGGATAGACGGATGTGGGGGAGGAGGCTTTCAGAGGAGTGGCCATCTGTTGTTTCTGCTGTCCTGCGGTGACGACTGTCGGCTCTTTAAGGCAGGCCCCCTCCTTTGAACTTGAACTGAGCCATTTTTGTGTCTGTATGACGGTAAGAGGGAAAAACAAACCCAGAGTCCATCCCCACACTGAATCAGAACCCATTCAGAAATCTGCTTTTCCTTCTATAAATCGTTATGTTTCAATTCTTTTTTTGTTATAAGGGATATATTCAGTCCATTTAGTCACCATTATGCCACGGCGGCTATGATGGAGGAACGTAAAAGAGACTTTTGTAAGGAGATGATATAAAGCTACCCACTGTTGTAGTGAACATGAAAAGCAGTCCCTCTGGTGCCATATTTCCACAGAACTTTTCCCTCACATGGATCACTGTTGCTGGAGAGAAAGATGCGGGCTCGCCATGATTTCTGTCAGAAGAAGCATCATTTATTTAATAATAATAGTCAAAATGTTGATTAATATCGGAAGTGCAGCATCTTAGATGTGATAATGGCATTCATAACAATGTGGCAAGAACCAGCTCCGTTTTGCAAGAATGTGTGCTTCTCTACAAACAATGTTTTTTTTGTACTGCAGCCTACCCCCACTATATACTCAAAAGTAGTATTTTTCAAACGACTCCATTAAAACCTGCGTCGTGGTCTGATTATGTCTGCTGTCAGGATGTAGACTGAGCTTCTGCAGGTTTCTGTCATTCTTTGCGCTACCTACTGTCTCTGGTTTGCAGAGGCATATTGCATGCATGAGTGTATTCAACAGAAATCCTATTCTAGGTAACTATGTGTTGCTTTTTTTTTTTAACCCTGTGGTGTCAAGACTTCAGGAAGTGACAGGTCTTGCAGCAATACTGTGAAAAAGTGATTCGGACCCCATGTAACTGTTACATGTTCTGATCTGTTTTATGTTATTGATTTTATGTTATTGAATCCCACAAATCAATTTAAATTAATTTAAAATGTACTGCCCACGCTTAAAACCGATTGAGTTCTCTTAATTAAAAAGAACAAAAAATGGGTTCAATTTAATTTCCACACACAGTCCTGCCTATGATTGCACAGAAATGAACTTTGTTCGGACTCAAAGCTTGGCAGCATGATGGTGTGGTCCCCTCAGAAAAAGAAAGTTCTGGATTTGAATCTCAACGTTTATTTGCATGTTCTCCCTTGTCTTTGCGTGGGATCTCTCTGGGTACTGCTTCCTCCCACAGTCCAAACATCATGCATTATTGGTGAAAATATCTCCATATTCAGATAAATGAAGTCATGAAGCCAATTGACATAATGAGATGAGTTTAATTAGATTCAACAAAACACTTTTTTAGCTTGGTCAGTTTAGTGCTTTTTCAGAGACCTGATGAAACGGACTGCACCTCTGTTTTCCAATTTTTTGTTTTTCTTTTGGCATATCTCCAAGACATATTTGTTTATAAATTTTTTAGCTTCTTTAACATTTTGTCTTTCAGGACTTACATGTTAATCCTTGTTGATTCACTGTAAAAAGGAATATTTACATCAGCGTGTAGTACATTGCGTAATAGATTAAATCGGAATATATTAAACAAGATCCGAATAGATAATAATAATATAAATATTATTTGTCTCCTAATATTTGAGAAACCAAACCATTTCGAATAACGTATTTTAGCCAGATGACTATGTTCGTGAACTTCAGCTGGCTTGAGTCTTATCTTCATGTTTCGACTTGTACGAAGTGCTTGCCTTGCACACAAGGCATGCTGGGACATGCTCCAGTTAACCACGGATATATGGATACATAGGTGGCGATGCTACTACTGTCCAACAGTCATGGAAGCCAAAATCCCAGTGCATAATAATACAGAATCGATTGTGCAGCTCTGGATCGACACGTCTCCATTGTCACAGCTGTGACTGTGCAGCTGCGACTGACCTCGTTTTAGTTCTCTTCTATGTGCAGCCCTCCTTTTCTGCTTCCTCTGTTTGTATTTTGTATAAGTCAGGTCTTTTTTTTTATACACAGAGGAGCAGTGTTTCAGGCTATTAAAGGCATATTGACCAAAG
This sequence comes from Lophius piscatorius, assembly GCA_009660295.1. Taxonomy (NCBI): domain Eukaryota; kingdom Metazoa; phylum Chordata; class Actinopteri; order Lophiiformes; family Lophiidae; genus Lophius; species Lophius piscatorius. Next base: position 30,618 of record VRLP01001007.1, on the reverse strand, counting down.
CTGAAAGCGATTAAACAGGATGTGTTATACAATCCGAGTTTTGCAGCCAACATGCTGATCGGGGTTTTTTTTGTTGTTGTTTTTTTGATGAAAAAGTAAAGCCTGAGGGCCTGGTGTGGAGGTTTTGAAGAAAATTGAGCATTCTGACGGTATTTGAGTAAGGAATTATTGTTTCTTTGTATATTCTTGCTGGATAGATCCTTCAGTGGTCCTGATCTTCTTCTTTATCAGCTTTGTGACAGCAGAAATAGGTTATCTTTGTCTGCCCTGCACATTGCTGGGATATCTTTCCTCTTTGTGCTGCTGGTGAAAGGTCACAGGAATCTCACTCTAAGTCACCTGGTCCATTATGAAATATTGGGAGAGAATGCGACATGGAAACTAAGATGGCATAGCGGATCAATGAGCAATTTCTAAACATTGGAGCTAAGTGACATCACAGCTTTTAAAGGGATCTGACAATCTATTTGTCACAATTGTATTTATACATATTTATTTTTCAGTGTTTGAATAGTGGGCGAAATGCTGATCCAGTGGGTAGCACAGTTTGGTGTTAATGTGAGTGTGAATGGTTATTTCTCTCTGTTTGTGGGTCCTGTTGACGAACTAGTATCTTTGTGTGCGCTGCCTTTTTCCTAATGTTAGCTAGGATTGGCTAGCTGACAATATGCTAGGATTGGCTGATTGTCAGCTGCGAGAATCCCCCTGCGACCCTGACCAGGATAAGCGTTAACAGAAAACAGAATGAAAAATAACTGCTTTAACGGATTAAACAATATTGATGTTATTAACATTAATGCTGTATTCGGGTGTGAGGACTCAGTGCCCCTGGTAGCCAGTTCAGAAAGTTTCTGATATAGTTAATCAACTGCAAATATTGGGATTCGTAATATTTTAGTTAAACGTTACTGCATGTGTGGCAAGTCTTTATTCTCACATATAGTCATACAAGTTGAACAACGTAGCGAAAATGGTTTTTCTGCATTTAACCCATCTCCGAGGAGCAGGAATGATATCACATTTCATTGAATTTGTTTATTCATTTTTTTACAGGTACATCATCGAACGTCAGACCAAATTATGGCTTTGAAGATGAACAAGCTCAGGAGCAACAGAGCAAACATGCTGAGAGAGGTGCAGCTGATGAACCGACTTTCCCACCCCTGCATACTCAGGTTTGTAGCTGATTATTCAACGCTCTTGCTGTAACCATGGTGATTATTAATAGTCTTCCGTTGACGTTGTGTGTATTTGTGTTAATTCAATCTAATATTTGACAAGTTTGTTCTGTGAGAAAGAAATTTTAGGAACCAAATGAAAAACCATAATCATCTTTCAAGATCAAATCCTCAAGGCATCTTACGTGTTGATTTGGAATAGCTTATATTAAACTCACTTTCCTAAAATAGCTTTATGGTTATTACAAGGCTTATGAGTTTGGGTCATTCTGAAAATGTCCACACAAATTACATCACACATATTAGTAATTTCTCATACTTAATACATAGGGTTATTAAGTATATAATATGTCAATGTCTGCCTCTACCCCTACGTCTCTTTCTCTCTTCTCTCTTCTCTCTTCCTTGCTCATGAATCTGCAGTGATGACCTGTTTCCTTTGGGGTTGGCTAAAAACTCTGTCAAATGCAAAGCCTTTTAACCATAGATTTCGTAACCTGACAGTTCTTGTTCGAGCTGCAGCACCTGCTTGGAGGCAAAAAGCTTTTTCTTGCATGCCCCAAAAAAATCAAGTTGATCGGTTTGAGAGATTCCAGCCAATGATTGGTTGGATGAAATATTCAAAAAAATATATAAATGATGAAGCTCCTACACCTGGGTTTAAGAAATCAACCATTGTAACCCAGTGGCAAGTAGTATCGGAACTTATTCACATGCTTCTATCTTCTATGTTTCTTTATCTCAGTAAGGTTTGGGTGCAGCCAATGGATCAATTGATACTGGTACACTACCCCAGCAGCTATAATCATTAAGTCCTGGTGTGTCTGACTGGGTGGGCACCGCATTCTGTCAAGATGTAAAAACAGTCATATTCGAAAGAAGTCATAAAAATATAATTATATTCAAGATAAGATAAAACTTTGTTGATCCCAATGGAAATTCTTGAGCTTCAGATTGCTTTTGCAATTGCAGTAACAAATCTATACAATAATTAAGTAAAGACATATTAAGGCGTATTAAATAAAAAGGAAAAGGTAGAAATAAATTGTATAGGAAGTATATATAAACCAGTGCCTAAGTATAACAACATGACATTGAACATAATGTTGTACATGGAAGTAGTACTATAAAGTAATCTTGCACACGTAATACTGCACATACTACTGATTTTAATGATTCATTGTTATTTCTGTCCGAAGGTTAACTATTACCTCTTTGATGCTAGAGGAGTCATGATCCATCAGTCATGAGTCATGATCCATCAGTCATGAGTCATGATCCATCAGGTTTCATTATCCGTTACTTCACTTGCTTATATACAAGCCGATTTTGATACTGTCATCACCACAATTTAATAATCGTGGGTAGAAATATATATATATATATATATATATATATATATATTCGTTTAGACTCTATTCGCGGTATAATATAACTCGATCTCAGTAACTGGGATAAGACCGTATTTTGAGAGACCAGACTTTTCTATCTGAAATAGTGCTAATGAAACTGGGATCCTAGTACACGTATACATCTTATCTGACAGTCTCTGAGTGAAAACTGGGTTTTCTCTTTCAATAATGAAAAGGTTGTATATACTTGGCGGTAAAAATGAGAAAGAGCAGTGAAAGGCTTTCGTTCATCCAAATCAAACATTACTACGTGGCCTAAAACAACAGCGTCGCATAGCCAGTGCGGTGTCAGGCTGGCAGGCTGGCAGGCTGTCAAAGCGGAGGACGTGTTCAATATCGCTTGCCGCCTTTGACTCCTATTGCTGACGCTAACATGAATATGCTGCGTTCGCATCATCATGCTGTCACATCAGTTCGAAATTGATTAACAGTTCCAACAATGACTGGTAAAACTGGCAAGTAATAAACATTACAGATGCCTGCGCAAATAACACACAGTATTCAGTAACCAGTCTAATAATATAGGGGTATGAATAACTAGATTTGACAGTGTTCATGTAAGTGTCGTATCCTATCAAAAGCGGGATAATCCTCATAACTGGGATAATAGTGTGCATTTAAAAACAGAAACTGAAAGAGTAAAACTTGATTCTAAAATTGAAACTATGGAGCTTAAACCAGAACTTTCCAGCTCTGAGGGAACAAGACTGACAGTATAATAACAGTAAGTGACAAGAAGCATTCTTGTTCTCAGCAGTCTTTATTCAAACAAGAAAAACTCACATCGAAAAATGTGAAGCAGCAGATCAGAGATGAACAAAGTACAATTGGAGTCTTTTCATAAGAGTCTTATTCTGAGAAGTTGTGTGAGTGGAAAACAATCTCTTCTTCCTCTGTTGGGATGTTATATAAAAGCGATATATTGTCTTCAAATAAGATTATGTTTCTAATGTCAAACATTCGCGATAATGAATGCTGTTTTACTTTCAAGACGAAAATAAGACCCATTTCACAGAAACAAGTTTTTTTTATTTTCTGGAAATTACTTTTTTACTATGGTGGGACTTTCTGACCTGTGGCATTTGATGAAAATAAGGATCACTTCAGAAAATGAAGTGTGATTACAATAATCAGGCATGGAGGGAAGAAAATGTATCAATGGAAATACTGCTGATCTCATATTATGTCATCTTAGCTTATCTTAGCTTATCTTATCTTATCTTAGCAGTGCAGAGCAGTCCACTTTATAATAATAATAGTAAATTGGACTTATATAGCGCCTTTCTATGACTTTATGTCGTGTTCAGTTAACTGTTGACACAGAAAGGTTACGGGTAAAGGTTGATATAGGTCCTGATATTCGGTGTGTAGAAGCGCTTTAGCCCTCTTCAGGATTCTCCAGAATTCCTGCCTCTTCCCCATCGGCAGAAAAAAACCGAGGATTGTGGAATGGAGTGTGGGCGTCCTAAATGATGATACCAGTGCATTTCTTCTATTTTGAGTAAGCGTTGTTTATTACATTAAGTAAAAAAAAGGTGCTTGCCATCATCTGCATCACGTAATGAGCCTCCGACATTGTGAGCTTTTTTTTAGTTAGTTTTGTATTGAGGATAGTTTTAACACACATGCACAATTGTATGAATGTGCAGTCATGTTCAAATACTGTACATCAGATGTATGTTCATAATACTGGTCTGGTAGATGGACTTTGACCATCTTTGCACTGCCTGCTTGATATTGAGAATAATTATATTATATATATATATAAACTATATATAACGGTCTCTTCTCCTGTGCTTTTTATTGATGAATTTCTCTACTATATTTATATCTTTTATTTCACAGCTCATTTTCATGTGCTTATTGATTTATGCACACATGTAATACACACCACACTGCCTCTGTGTTTATAAGTTACCCCACAAATAAAGCATTTTACGACAGGAAACCGATACGTAAGCAAGCACTATAAAACTTTACAGCGAGCCGAATTCATATCTCACTTTCAGTGCCATGTCCCACAATAGTTTTGTTAATTATGTAGTTACACTCTCTTTCCAGCTCCCACCCCGATTCTGAGAGTGCATTTAGTGACATGCACATATGTACATAAACATCTGTATGTGTGTACTTACACACAGTCTCTTTTACAATGCCATCTTTGTTTACCATGCCTAACGGATTGTGTGTTAACAAGCAGACACTGAGGGGGTCATTGTTCGCTAAAATCCAACAAGGACCCACACAGTTGACCCTTTCATTGCCCTCAGAATTATGAGGCCTTCAACACCGCTTGTGAGCAAAGTTGGTTCATATATGGCTCTGCACACACACACACACACACACACACACACACACACACACACGTTGATTCACTCGAGTTGAAAGGATGCATGGTCCTTCCTGGGTTAACCATGTTTTCCAACCTCTTGGGCGTATGGCGATGCTTCTGAATCCCATCAGATAATTCTCTCTCTCTCTCTCTCTCTCTCTCTCTCTCTCTCTCTCTCTCTCTCTCTCTCTCTCTCTCTCTCTCTCTCTCTCTCTCTCTAAAAACAAATAGAAAAAAAAAGTTTATCCAGATTAAAATAAAGTCAGGAAGACACACTAAAAATGTAAGAGCAGTATTCAGTTCATATTTATTTAGCCTCCAGCAGTTTTTGGGTAAATGGAGAGATGGGTGGAATGCAGGTGAAGCAAAGAAGCTGTTATTATCGCCCTTTCAGCAGACAGTCTAGCAGTAAGTACTTGTCTGCTGTTACCCACTGGAATCTTAATCTTCACTGTTCTTCCTGCTTTTTCTGTTAACTCCCAGCAGAGAAGGTTAACCAACTGTTTCTTTTCAACATTTCCACGTTATTTAATTGATAGGTAATCGATATCATCTTAAAGAGCATTTAAAATGTTAAAGTAAAGTAAAAAGCTGTGTGTCTCCAAATTCTACCAGATGTCCCAAAGGTTGAATTCATGACAATATGATAACTTCCTTTGCATCTTTTTTGTGCTTTTACAGGTTCAGGGGAGTGTGTGTCCATGAGGGCCAGCTCCATGCTTTGACAGAGGTAGGAAAACGCACACAAACACCATTTCACTGTAAAGGTTGCGCACAAACCAATGATAGTTGACTGAAAAGTGGCGCGATAGTGTCGACGTTCCAGCTGTTCTTGAAATGATGATAATTTCATTCGTGAAAACTGATAAGAGAATTTACATTTTTTTCCCCATGAAGACGAGCCAATGTCCCTGATGCCATTAAAACACGAACTGCAACTTAATCAGAACACCACATCATAAACATAAAATTATGATAATGGACAAAACTAGATTAAAATGCAGTTTAAAAAATGTAAAATTTTATCAAAACCATCTTTTTCTTGATTTTCATCCACAAAACAGAGGAGACAAAGTTTTCTAGACTGTTGCCCTCTCCTGTCAAGGAGGTCGAGCAAAAGGAAACTCTTGAGTTCCCCAGCAGACCTTACGTGCAAATCAGTTGTCCGACATGTGTAAGCGGAGGAAAGACAAATCCAACCATCTAGTGTCTGGTACCTCCTCAGGCTCCTTCAGCAGAGACGTGCCTATGAAAAGAAATATACAAACCAGAACCTGCTCCGTATGTGGATGTACTCATCATCAGTGACATCATCCGAACAGACACTTTCTGCAAAGCTGAGTTCACCTGGAAGTCATGCCGCTCAATTAACGCCACTGGGGGATTTAAAGCCACCCGTATACAAAACACAGACAGACAACGCAAGATACAGATAAATAAATAAAATTAAATGTGTAGGTTGGCTGAAGAAAATCTGTGGATTAGATGGATAAAAAGTTATACAAATCTTAGTTACGTAACAAGTAACTGACCTTTAAAAACGATTTAAAAGAATAAAAAGGGTCAGACAGGCCTACCGAAAAAAGGACGACTTAAAAGGATATGTGTACCTTTTTAGAGACTGATTGCATATTGAGGGACTCAGAAGGACTTAGAATAACATAAGCAGAGTTCTGGTGGCTCGGCGGAGGATTTTCTGGTTGCAAAAATTATCCGGAACTCTGTTTCACACGGATGATTTTAGAGCAGATATGAACTACATTCTTCAGCCTGTTTCTGTCTTTGACTGTGAAGCTGTGGAACCAGCAGATAAAAGAGAAACAATAAAAGGTAATTAATAAAAATGAGAGAGAATGGTTGGGCTGAAAGAACAGGAATTTGACTTGCGGAAAAATTGAATTCTCTGCTGCCAGCTCACGACAATAGCCTGAGTGTATGCATTAGATTTAAGGTGATCATCAAAGATAGTACCAGAATACTCGTACCATGCCAGCACCTCCACACTTTCATTGTATTTGGTGCACTTCTTAACTGCATCTTTGTTGGTTCTGCTCAATTATCATTGCTTTGGTTTTTGACAGATTGTCATCACACCAAAAAATGAAAAGAATGACAGAAAGTGAGGTCATTCGGAATCATTTAAACTGTTTTTCATCAGATTAATAATGATGAGGGAGAAAAGCACAAAATGAACGAAATATTGGTTTTGGCTGGACTGGATTGACTGAAACCTTAATAATAATCTGATTTCTTTTGGAAGAGTAATATGATTTCACTCTCCTTGTACCGTCTGAAAATGTGTATAAAATATTTGCGGTTTTCATCGACTAAAATAAGACTGAAATGACCAGACTTTTAGTCTGCTGAAACTTGACTAATACAACTTGATAATGTCGACTAACCAATAATAAGAACATTTGACACAGGTGAGAATACAGAGCACTGTAATGTGAGTGTGATACTGATACCCCTTGTGTTTTTGCATTACCCCACCACTTCCTGCAGGTGAACATGTCACAACATAGAATCACATTAGACTCTCAATATGGAAGCCGAGATCACTGAATGTTGTTTACATGTTTGTGTGTGTGATGAAGAGAGAGAGAGGGAGAATCTGAAACATGCAGCCAATAAAAGCCACCAGAGACGTTAAATCTCAGGGCATACATCTTTAGGATAGCAGCTAGTAATATTTTCTGACGTGCACTACGCCTATATTTAACTTGTGTGTGTGTTTGTGCGTGCGTAAGTGTGTGATGCTTGATAAACGGTAAATACAAAGTGTGAATGTGTCCTGAAATTTGATTTTAATAGTCTCCTTTTTTCTTAGAAAAACATTTCTTCAATACCTTCATTGTATGCTCAGCCAATAGGGGTATAGTCTCTCCCATCTACTCTGAAACTGCTGGACAGAATTCAGTGAAACTAAACTATTTGCTTATACATTTTTAGGCCCATTTGAATTTGTGTAAAGTTTCAAGTCATTCTGCTATTATTATTCTGATATGAGGCAGAGGATGGTCCATGCACAACCCCCTTTGGAAATCTTTGCTAATAACAATTTGTGTGATGATAGAGATTTTGGTCTAGCTATAACAGTTCCTATTGAGTTTTTCCTGCAGCATCGGCATTACTGAACAGAATTCGTTTAGTTATATTTTATCTGCTCTAAAAAAAACAACCCCAATCTGTGTGTGTCAGCAATTTTATCTGGGTATAATTTGATTTTAGGATATTGGAATAGTAGCTGAATAATGCATTCTCAGTTGGAAATGTTTTATTTCTATTTTAGTAGAGGGTATTTTGAAAAGGATATTTTGCAAAGGGTATGTTTTGAAATTTTTTCACTTACGGGCCAAAACTAATATAATAGATAGATAAAAATAAATGTTTGTTGCAGGTATCACGTCTTTCTGCTGTTAATGTACACATTTATCTTTATTCAAGGACAGAAACAACACTATAATAGTTTGAGGGTAAACTATTTCCACACAATGAGCTCCATACCCCCCAAAAATGCACGCAAACACACATTAAAAACACATGCAGGCATGCACAGTGGAACCGAAAACTTAAGATGCCTCTGTCCAAACACATTTGTGTCTGAATACACATGCATTGAGCATATAATGTATGTAAAAGTGGACTACAAGTACAAAACACACAATTCATCCCTCTCTGAAGAAAGGAAACACTGTTTGAGTTGCTTCCAGGCCCAAACATGCACACATGGGCTGGTTTTCACTGCTCCGTCGAACGGTGAATACGCTGATTGTAGCCATGACAGAGACAAGCACCAACTTTATGCTGCTTGCGTAGGACTTCAAACATCCTAAGATAACAAATGAACATGCAGACACATGCACACGCACATACTTCTCCTATAGCTATATGATACACATACGCACACTGCGGTAGGTCTTCTCATCCCACTGCAGGGTAAACAGGTCCTGTCGTGTTGTGTCAGGCCCAAAGTGAAGGCTCTGACCCGGGTAGCAGGCTCATGCTGTTTTGTTACCTGACCTCCACCATGAGGCCAAGCTCATAGGAAGTGGAGAATTAAGTTACTGCATGTCCCAGAGCTACCTCGTGAAAGTCACTGTCTCTCATGACAGACACATGCTAATGCACAAACAACTACAAACAAACATAGTCAATAGAACTTTTTGCTCTTACGCGTTAAAAATGACAAAAAACTGAGGGCCGCTAAATGTGTTTTAAAGCCTCAATTCATTTTCAAGTTTATTTTCTGATGCCTCTCATTATTCGTTTGACCATTCTCATGATTTCCGTCAATTGTATTAAACCCGTGCCCAGGGATTTCTGATTTCTTCATGACCTTTTGAAAGAATCAGAGTCAGAATTGTTTTTTAGTGGCCAGTAAGTTACTTCTGCAAGGTATTTGAACTGATATATTGGTGCGTAACACACAAGTCAGCATAAATCTAAATACCTGTGCTAAGGTATTGTTATCTATTGAGAGACCGTTTCGAATGATCAAAAATATTTGCAAAGAAAACTATTTTGAAACTTCTTGCCAAGTAGAATATAGAGTATTGGGTATAATGTAGACGAGTGGTACCTGTACTTTTGACACTCTTTAAAGGAATTTTGCTTTAGGCAGATTATGCACATGACAGTAGGTGATATCTGTTTTCTAGAAGCAGCCAAACAGTTTGGAAAATAGTGATTGTTTTGGTTGTGTGGCTCAGATTCTGTCCTGTGAGACTCTGTTGAGGTCCGAGATCCTGATATGTATCAACGTGTCTTTGAGCTCTGTTTATTGTGCTATGTCTTTACAACCTCTCTGACAGCCACCGTTTCTCTGACCGCTAACTTCCTGAAAATCGCCTGAGCTGGAAAGCATGTTGTGGCACGTGTGAGCTTTCAGTAATTAACTGCAGCATAACTTCTTCTTCCCTTTTGAATTAGTTTGAAAACCAATGTACTTTATTGGAAATGCTCTTTGATTATATGCACCTTATCGGAAATGTTTGTACAATCATAATCTTGGCTAATGGTAAATCACGACCCATGGCAGGATTATAATACTGCTTCCTGCGGAGAACAAGAATTCTTTTGTTCGAGTCTTTCCAGGGGTTTGAATCTATTACTCTGTTGCACCCAGCCATGGCGAGGCACTCGCAGTATACGGCTCAAACAAGCCAAATAATTAGTGTGGTATAGAAGTACCAGCACACATAGCACAGACACACTATTATTCACTACACAATCAGTCTGTGAGTAAATCAGGTGCTTCCTAGATTTGACCTACAGTGGAATATTCCCCGGTTCTCTCCCCCCAAACCTGCAGGCAGACAACAGATGTGAAACTCTGTAGCTGCAGAGGAATTTGTTGGACAAATGCTGTAATCCTCTTATGTCTTCAATTTGTTTGGTTATGTGTGTGATTGTGTGTGTGTGTGTGTGTGTGTGGCATCATTTGATAGTACAAGTTAGGGAGCTCAACCTTGAAGGGTGTTGTTATAAACACACTTAGTATCGGGTTTATTCTTATTTGTTGCTGTATATCAGTTCATTGTTGATTTTATATGAGTTTCTTTTTCAAATTTGATGTGTTATTATTAAGTTATTAACTGCAGATCCACCTGTAACAAACACAACTAGTATCGATTACCTGGATTATAGATCCAAAACATTCATAACATTGAGTTTGATGTAGATGAAGTTGTTTTGCAAACCAGGTGGGTAAAATGAACTGATATACAGTAATAATTAAGAAACTGACCTGATGTGGATATAACAACTCTCTCACACCTTTGTATATGTACATATATACATACTTTTATGACGACCAGCCTGGACTACTTTGCCTGGACTCTCTCTCACGATTGCAGTTGGTCCAAGATGGCGCCGCTCGGCATTTAACAGGCACGCATAAGCGAGAGCACATCTCCCCCGTTCGTGCCTCCCTTCAGTGGCTACCAGTGCGTTTTAGGATTCTTTTTAGATTTTATTGTTTGTTTTTAAATCTTTGAATGGGTCAGCACCAAATCCATTTCTGACCCCCGACAGACATATACGCCCTCGAGGTCACTGATGTCTGCTGACCAACTGTCACAGACAAATACACATTTTTAGCACTGTGGACAAATCTGTTGTTTTTTAAATGTGCTTATTATAAAGAGGAGTTGAGATATGACACTGCAGCATTGATTCCGACGACTTATCTGCTGGACCCATTTTTCCGGCTAGGACTTTATATAAATGTGGGAAGGGATGTTCTTATGTTGTGTCTGACTGAAAACTCAAGCATCTCTTCATGTTTTTGTCTGTTGGAACCCGAACCATCACAGCAATTAAGCTTTCTAGAGATGGTGTCAAAAGGGATGTGCGTGTCACACACAGCTTGAGAAATAATTGACTTGTTGTGGGAGGAACACAATTTCATTTCAGAATTGTCTTCAAGCTGCTTATTGAATCGCGTGAAGAAGCATCGATCTCTCCAGCAGCGGCCCCCTGTGTCCTAATTCTATGCTGCTAGTTGTTCTAAACAGCTGAAGCAGACCAGCGCTTTATCCCATCTATGTATTTTACCACTATTGTCGGTGATATGTGTCACTGCATTAATGCGTCTGCGTGTGTGCAATGAGAACAACGAGGTCAGGAGAGTTCTTCTTGATCAAAGCTGACAGACAGAGGTTAGGACCCTGGATACTTTTAAACCCACTGAGCTGATTGGCCCTCTTGGCATCCATCCCTTTGGCCTGCATGACTGTTAGACACATCCGATCACATTTGTGCATGTAGGAAATGAGTTGTTCTGTCTGCTAGGATAAGCAGGCTACCAACATGCTCCTATCGAAGAAACACGACTGTTATGCATAGAAACCTCTTGAATGGATTTGAATGCAGACTACTTATAAGCCTATTTCCTTTTTAAAGAAACATTATATCCTCAAAGAATGCAACAACTCTTTGTAGAAAAAAAACCCATCGCATTCGCTTCACTGAGCACCATAGAGCCATATTTAATTGGAACAAGCAACCAGGATCCACAAGCCGAGCACAGAATAAAAATGAATTTAAATAGAATATTGAGGATTGAAGTGCTGTTTTTTTGGTTTTAGATTTTATTCTGAAGGACATTCTGTATTGTGGTTGGTTGTAACATTTTCCTACAAGGACACCGGGAAGACTAGAGGTTTTAAATTGGCAGTTAAGTGGCATCTTAATGCAACAATAAATAAACTATAAAAAAATAAAACAATTAAACAATATAACGGGCAACAGAGAGTGTTATATTGCTGCCACTGGAGTAACTGCCAAGTTCAGGCATCTCAAATGTAATGGCTGTGATAAATTAACATTTTACCAGCTCACTAATTAGCCATATAGCTATATTGGTTTTTAGCTGTATCAGTTAGCTTTATTAGCATTTCAGAGCATAGCAATAGACTTCCTTGTTGAACATTGATTGTCGAGTTGAAACCATCTCGTGCATGATACAATGTGCGTGGTACAAGTTCATTTAGGGTTCAACTCCCCTTCTTCTAATTAATCATGCATAATCCGGGCACAAGTAAAGCACCAAAACACAAAGTGGCTTTATCTAATCTCTTGACCATTCGTAGTTGTAATCAGAATGTCATCTCCACGTCCGTTGGGGAGCCTTGCTATCGAACCGGCAGATTGACAATATGTTTGAACCAAAGTCTTACGCCTTGCTTGTGTGCAAAAGCGGACGTACACAAGCAGCAGAGTCCAGATTGAGCGTGCCTCACCCAGAACCGCTGCACAATCCTGAAAACATGATGCTGAGATGCTTATGATGAGGTTTTTGTAGGTCTCTCTGGTGCAATTAGCCAACAATGCTTCTGACCACACATTACATTTGGGATCAAGGTGTGCTCAGACAGCTGACTGGGTGTGACAATAACAGGATGTGAGCATATTTACTTGGTGTAATTTAGAAATTAGTTATTGTTTAATAAGACCTTAATTTGGACAGTTTCTCTTCATATGCTTTTGGGGCCTTGTATCATATCAGAATTAAAATTACAAACTCTTTCTTAGATCTATTTGTTCGCCTTGCATGTTTCAGACATGAAACAAAAATGTGTTCTTATTTCCTTTATGTGTCTTGCTTTGTCTTCCTTCAGTACATCAACGGTGGAAACCTGGAGCAGCTTCTAGACAGCAACAAACACCTGAGCTGGCCCGCCAGGGTGAAACTGGGCTATGACATCGCCAGTGGTCTGGCATACTTGCACTCAAAGGGCATATTCCACCGGGACCTCACCTCCAAGGTCAGCTCCACAGGCTAATTGGTCATTAAGAGGAGAAACAGTTTAAAAATAGAACCTCAGCACTAACTGTGGCCTCAGACGTACAAAGTAGTATTTCTTAAAACACATATAACATATATCCATATATGTTATATATAACACATATAACATATATCCATATATTTTTCTTTCAATATACAATTTGTTTGATAATTGATTTTTTAAATATATACCGATAAAGGGGAGCTTAAATGTGTACTGTTTTGGGTTTACTGGACAGCATATGTAGTAATATAACACATTATAGTGTAATCTCTATGTTAGCTGCAGGGATAGTAAAGCAACTTCTGTACATTGGATTTAGATGTTATATAAAGTGAAGATGGGTCAGATGCCTTGGCATACTTATCTCCTCCTTGACCTTGTAACCTCCCCTGGGATGTGATAATCTGTACCAGGCAGGTTCTAGCTTTAGAACTTGTGGGCGAGCAGGAAACAGGGACTGCATCAACTCAACTGTGAACTCATATTCATCACCTGTCTATGCTTTATGTTGTTCATCTCTAGCCGATCAGAAAAGTGGCCTTGTAGATTATAGTTCTTCAAATTAATCCTAAATCATGGTTCTTATGACTTTAACCGCAGTCAACGACGAGCACAGATGAGCACAGCAGCGATATTTTGTACTTTCTTCCGTCATATTTCCTGCTAGATCTGATTTTTCTTTAATCTCAAGGGCACTCAACTCTGTGCCTGTAAAAAGTAAAAAACAAAAAACAAAACAAAACAAAAACACTTAACTTTAACGAGGCAGTTCACTCAAAAATGAAATTGCACATCTTTGCTCATGGAAGAACGGATGTCTGGCGCTTCACAGCAAAACAGCTCTGTGGTTTTCTCTAAGTCAGTGACTCTTAGTGTGAAGATATAAAGTGTCCGAATCTGTATTTTAGTTGCTGGGTGAAGAGAGTCAGTAAAGATTCCGACTTTAAAGAGTGTGAATAACGTCTTTTCAAATTACTTTTGGATCTCAGAAAATTTGATGAAACTCTAAAAGCTGAGGGTTTAATCAAACCCTCAGAAAACCTTTATTTCCTTTTACATTTTTTCAATAATGTCGAGAAATACTTGTTCCAATGTTTACATAAGGTAAAAAATTGAATATGAGTACCCACCTGCATTCTGTCACTGTGCTTACTTTTAATCCCAGCACTCTTACTTATATGGTCAATAAATGTTTTATAGAATTGTTTGTACGTTGTCATGTACGGTACTGGAAGACTTTATCTCCAAGCTTTATATAAGCTGTCTGTCTACAGTATGAAGGATTTATTACATTAATGCTCTGCGGCAACATGTTGTAGCCTGCTAATAAGTGATTTAGGAGGATTTGAATATCCTTAGTTAAACCAAGTAGAAAGATTGAATCAGAAGCAGCTGGACTTTTTTTCATCTTCTTTTTTTTTTTTTTCTCAATCTATTTTTCCTCCTCCCCGGTTTGAAAAGGTCCAGTTGCTTCAGATTGGACCTCTGAGTATGGGCACCAACCGGATTAATGATAATCTATACAATTATTAAAAGACATGCATTGATCAATTAGGATTAAAGTTGAACTTTAACAATCAACAGTATCTAATTTCATTTTAACGGTTGTACTACACAGAGTGAACATAATCTTGTATGGGTGATACTAAAGACCACTTAAACTGTAGGTTTACATAGACATAATAGACATTATCATTATAGTTCCCTTTAGGGTGAAAGGAAGAATCCACAACTGACAGTAATGAATACGTCATAGTTCCTTCTTTCTGTTGTACAGATAAGGCAAATGTGCAGCACAGCTAAATAATATCTGAGAATTGAGGTCAAACAGGAAGTGGCGGTTCGGCTGCAAAATGTTTTTTTTTAAACCTTCACTGTGAATATAAAATCCCATCAACTAAATATCGGATAAAAATGATGGTGTTTGTTCTGTTTCCGTAGAATTGCCTGATCAAATGCGAGGACAACGGTTATGCAGCGGTCGTGGGAGACTTTGGCCTGGCAGAGAAGATCCCCACCAGTCTGTAAGAAGGCCTCCCCTGATAACTGCTCTACATAAATATACTCTGTTCCTTTGAAGTCATTATATAACAACCAGGAGAAAAAAAAAACAACCCTTTGGAAGCTCAAATCTATCTACTTCATTCATGCACTCATAAATACTTTTAAAATCGAGTGTGTGTGGGTCAAACTTTACACCCAGGAATCTGTATAAACTAAGTACCAGTCACCAGATGTTTAACAGTTAGTGAGTACAGGCTCAACCTAAAAAGTCTAAAATATATAGAAGTATATAGATTAACCATAACATTGAAACTACCTGACAGATATTATATACTGTATATACCCCCTTTGACAAAAACCACCCTGCGATGCTCGGTGTGTTCTAACACCTCTCAGAATCCATCAGGAACAGCATCAACTTTTTCAGTAATTTGTGCTACATTAGGTCTTCTGTTTTACCAAACAGTACAGACTGGCTACTCTGGCCCAGCGAGCAGTGTGTACACACACACACGCACACATGTGCACACTGTGAGCGGATTCATTTACTTTTTTTTTCTCTGAAAGCCACAGCGAGAAGGAGATGAATGAAGGGACTTTTTTAGGGACTGATCCTCGAGCCCAATCTAAGGTTCCTCTGCGTGTTTGATGCATACCCGCCCACCTGTGCTCCAGTAATGTACTTGTACTTGTGAAATTCTTAACTTACATTTTTTTCTGCCCCCTTGTGGTCAACAATGGAGCATTGCAGCTCAAAGCATAGACAGCTCTTTGTTGCCACAAAAACAAAAATACTTCACCTGAATTTGAATTCTTTGAATGCACTTTAAGATAAAATGTCAGTTCAGGAAATGTTTTTTTTGAGCATGTGGTGATCATTCGGTCCAGTACGTCTTTCTCTATTCTTTCTTCTTTGTACAGCTTTTTATTTCCCACTTGATAATGTTTCACCTCCTCATACCATGCAGAGATTTATTTGTTAACGCATATCCAGCTCTGATGACAGGAAGCTGCACAGTTCACATTCTCAACTTAGTGTTTTGGTAACAAGAGGGTCAGTGCGGGGTTGTGTTTTGAATCGTGCAGTAGAATAATGAAGGGGACTATTATATATATATATATATATATATATATATATAAATATAAGTGATAATTTGTTTTCTTCTGATCTTAACTCTGGTAAAAATTCTCTGGTAACAATTCAAGTTAATCCTGCGGTGATGAGTTGAAATTATGTTGACTAAAAAAGCATCTCACAATATTGGGAGATAATTTATACCTTATGTTTTATAAAAAGCCGAACCGGGTCAAGTTTGACCCAGGAGGACAAAAATCACATGGTTGCAAGTAAGCCAATACGAGGGTTGAAAACTGATAGAAAGGTGAGACGGCGGTCATTCTGTCTGGTTCAACTGAAAAATGCAATTACGTGCCAACTGGAGGGCAAACACATGGCAAAAGAATCATTTAGAGTGAAAAATACTTGGGCAGAGTGGGCTCATTTGTCATAGTGGCATCCTGGATGCCGATGCTCTACATCAGCTTCTTTTATATAGCAGGCTGTTCATTAGCTTCACACAGGAGTGCTAGTTAAGTAATGGCTCCACACACTCCCACAAATGAACTCATGCAAGACTTTTCAAGTGCGTAACACCCAGAGAATTCATGCTGGTCACCACTCTTAATTTATACAACCAGGGTCAGGGAAGGATTTTCTTCCCTGTGCTGCAGTGGGTCAGGGGAGGATTGTTTTAAACCGACTGGAGTTCAGCTTGACATATTTACACTCAAACTAACTTCAAATCTGCTCTGCCTTCACAGTTCTGATAAAGTACTGTCAGGAGACACCTCCCAGACTGCGTTCGCATCACAAGCCTTACTCAATGATCAACTCAGAATTTTTATTTTTTTTATATTTCCCCAACCTTTACTTAAGTAAAGTTGGGGAAAGGTTTTTGAGCAAACATAACAACAAATAAACAAAAGCAAAGAAAGAAGAAAAATAAATAGATATTGGTCATTGAAATATATAAACGCAGCACAATACTTATATATTTAATAAAAAGGAGAAAAATACTAATATTCTTTCACTTATAGATTAATTTTTTCCTGTTCAGACATGTGACCACGGAAACTACAATCACATTTACAATTCTTCCCCAGAGCTTCCAATGTTTTTATTTACGTTTCTACAGAAAAACATTCTTCCATCTGTATAAGTACCCCAGTCTGACCAGAGTCACATCCTCCGAAATCAGTTACTTCCAAGTTTTGGCTGAAGGAGGGTCGTCTCCGACCCACTTCACCAAAAAGTCTTTCCTCGCCCGCATCAAGAGATTAGTTTTCTTCCCCCAGTGCTTTTCTTCAGATTTTTTGATTTTGGTTGTTGCATTCGGTTGTCTTGATGACACAGTGACCAGTATTGTACCAGTGACCTGGTAATGTAAATGTAGTCAAAAGCTACCAATTTTCTTCCTTGTAGTTATAATCAGGCACATCAACCTGTTCTTCCATAATTGTTTAACTCTGTGTTTGTGTGTGTGTGTGTGTGTTTGTGTGTGTGTGTGTGTGTGTGTGCGTGTGTGTGTGTGTGTGTGTGTGTATAGTGCTGAACAAGAGAAGCTTTCAGTAGTTGGATCTCCCTTCTGGATGGCTCCAGAGGTGCTGAGAGATCAACTCTACAATGAGAAGGTAAAGACACACTCAGCAGTTGCACAAAATTAATAACGGCACATATTATGTATTTCAATTAAACCTAAAAAAAAACCTGGACAATTTATTAAAATCAGCAAAAATAATTTAAAGATCAGACAAAAGGTTTAGATTTGGAGAGCTGTATTTCAGACAGATTGTTACATTTTTAAGGGAATATGAAACATTCAGCCAATATTTTGTTTTAAAAAACAGCCTGTGTTTCATCATGTCTGTTGGGGCTGTTCCGTTTTATCTTTATGTTTACTTCTGTTTTCAGGCTGACATATTCTCCTACGGCATTGTCTTGTGTGAGATCATCGCCAGAGTCCAGGCTGATCCAGACTTCCTTCCCCGCACAGCGGTAACTCTCACTTTACTTCTCACCC
This sequence comes from Lophius piscatorius, assembly GCA_009660295.1. NCBI lineage: Eukaryota > Metazoa > Chordata > Actinopteri > Lophiiformes > Lophiidae > Lophius > Lophius piscatorius. The sequence goes on along the minus strand of VRLP01001007.1, from coordinate 12,318 downwards.
CTTCTCCCAACCTACGCAAAATGTGTGTGAGAACTCCATCCATCAGAGGGAGCTGACCCTCTGATGGATGGAGTTTATTCAGCTGTCGTAAAATGTGCTGGGCTGAGAAGTGATGATCACAGCTCTTTAACAACCAACTTTAGTGGGTTCCATTTAACGCATTTTGATGTCATGAATTCATTTTCTGGAACTGTTGAGGGGCAGCCGGAGCCTACCCCAGTTGACACTGGGCAAGAGGCGGGTTACACCCTGGTCACCGGTTCACCACAGGACCGGGTTACACCCTGGTCACCTGGCATGACCTACCCTGGTCATGTAAACACCGGGTAGGAAAAGATCACAAGTCATGTAAACAGGCGACGACATTGCAATCCGGAAAGGTTTAATTCAGAAAGGAGAAAAGTGTCCCATGTAAACCCAGCATGTGACCCGGTGACAGTCTATCAGCGCATCGTTGGCATGGAGATGGTAGCCCATCTACACATGCTGACCAAACCAAAACACACACACTACACTGACACAACAACAAAAAGCCACAGAGTGTTCACTCAGAGTGGCGTGGGTGTTGGGGTAAGCACAAGACGCCTTTTCTCTCATTAAACAGCAGAGTTTGACACAAAATAGATTTTCATTGCACTTTGATTCCTGACATCTTGATATATTTTTTTACCAAGGCATTCTATTGGGGGTTTTTGTTTTATTTGGGTATTTATTTGAATTTATGTCAAAATGGAAATAGCATTTTATTTTATTTTAGTTTGTATTTTTGTTGTTGTTTTGAATGAAAAGGACATTTTTCATGAATATAACAGGATTATGGATTATGGCTTATGGCTTGACCGACTATAATAAATGGACCTTTGACTCATTGAAAAAACATGTTGTGGACCTTTAAAATTTCTATTTGAGTACACTTGCAGTATAGCGAACTGCATGCTCTCCATGTTCTGAGATACGTGTTTAATATGCAAAGACGGGCTGAGAATCCATGTAAACTTCTAAAAGATTAGCTTTTTTGGAGAAAAACCCCCCAAACAAAACATGTCCTTTATCACTTTAACATGTCAGTGGGCTGATAAGAGCCAAGCAGTCAGCAGGATCATGTCAGAGGAATTAGTTTGACACAAGGAGGGCCAGTATGTCCTCGTCTCTCCCTCAGCTCAAATTTCCTGTTTAACTTTTCATTAATCCAAATGTCTCCGTGTCTCTCCCCTCTCTCCTATACAACGAATCAGAACTTTGGCCTCGACTATCACACGTTCCAGCACATGGTTGGAGACTGTCCGCCCGACTTCCTCCAGGTGGCTTTCAACTGCTGCAACGTAAGTCCACCGCAGTCCTGTCCGATATCTCTCTCTGTCAATCACAGTGTTTCCTTTGGAATCAATCCCAGAAGAGCAAACAGCCAGGGGTCCAAGTAAATTAGCACAGGGTTGCCATAGTTTGTGCTTAAGGGTGTTCGTGACAAACGTTTGTGTAGACGGGTTTCTCAAATGGCTCATCTTTTATTTTGAATTTCTTAAGTAACCCTTCAATCTGATTATCTAAATAATCGGATTAAGCTCACTACCCGGGTCTTTGGTTCGCTAAGACCTTCAGCTTCTTGGCAGACTCGGCTTTTCCCCACATCCAAACATTGATTTGTTGTCAAATTAAGGAACGATTAAAAGAGGAGAGGTGTTTAAAGGAAATCAAACGGAATCGTACATAATATATTTCATGGGAGTAAATCTTGCTTTACATCATAAACCCTTTATTTGAAGTGAGATTTTCATCTCGCTGATGTCTATAAACCACAGAGGATGAGGGCCCTTTGCTCATTTGGGAACAATTGTCTTTTTTTGTATCTTTTCATCTCCATGGTTAAAAGTTGAATTTAGTTTTTTTGGATTTTTTGGAAATTCAAGTTTGTTATGTATTATCTACATATTTTAAAATTTATTTACTTGTTTCAATTTCAAAAAAATTTACTTTTCGTCAGTTTATGCACGTAAAATAATTGTAGTTCTAAATTGAAAAGCTTCCCTCTATTCATCTTTTTTCCATGAAATGCACCTGTGGCGGGGGGGATCATGAGTATTTTTGTATCTTCATCAATAAGCCCTCTTTTTGGCCCCCGTCTTGTTTTTCCTTCCGTTCTTTCTCTTTCCTAATAGCTTTCCGCCCCCTCCCTCCTTCTGCGGTATCAATTTAACGCTCTCCTTTCCACACAGTTCTTTTCAACCTCCGTTTCTTCCCTCCTCAGGTTTCTTTTTCTTCAATTCCCACTCGTCTTCTCAGATTTCTCTATTTGAGGCACGCCTCCAGAGAAAATTCCCAAGCATCTACACGGAATCATAGATTAACTGATTAGAATGAGGCAATCAGTCAATACTGGGACCTCACAAAACAAATATTCATCCGGAAGTAAAGTTAATAATTGTATTTTGAAAAAAAAAAAAAATCATACAAATGTCTAATAGGATAAAATGAAATGACGGCTTGTTATATCCTAAAGGTCAACTTCCCAACTTGTGTCTGTGCTGATTGTGTTGATTTTCTGTGCTGCTAGTTTGAAGATGTTCTTGAAGCATCCTTGTCCAATCATTTTTTGTTTCTTTTCACCAACATCTATGAACTCGAAGCATCGTAGTCCATCATGGCCTCATTAGTTTTGATGTAAACTACAGCAATTTCACTGGTCAACGGAGGCTCAGGAGCACAAGGCAATAATTCTAGCTTCTTTTAACCTTCCCCAATTCTAAACCCTTTTCATAGAGATCCTTGATATGCATAATAAATGTCAGCAGATCACTGATTAAGGAGGAAATACAAAGATAATGCTTAATCTATAAACGTACCTGGCACACACACATCCTATGTGTCCTCTCTCAAACATGGTAAGATGATTTTTCTCCCCCACAGAATTTCTTTTTACCGCTACTTAGTGTTTTCCATTGGAAAACAACAACATGTGCATGTATTTGTCGGGGAGTTAGGGGCTCACCGCCAAAAACTTTAAAAACAACCCCCCCTCCAGAAATGAAACAACAAAAGGAAAAAATGTTTTGATTTAGAAACAAACGTCTGGTATCTGCAGCCCATAGACTGGACATTACAGCTACAAAAAACTAATTATACACTATGTCGTTTAAAAAAGAAACAAACCAAAACATCCTTACTATAGTTTTTCCTTCATTCTTTCTTTTTCTGCTTTTCCTCCCTTTTTTATATTTAATTTATTTTGTTTCTCAATACTTTTTTCGTACCGTAGTGAAATATGGTGGTAACCCTGTCAAACTAGTTTGTACATTCAGTGTAAATACATCTCTGGTCGTCTTTTATGTTGTATACTTAATATAGTATAAATATCATTTCAATAACTATATTTTCCTTACAGGGTTTTTAAAATTTCAACCAAAAGTCTTCTTTCCTCTGATGATCATCCCATGAATATAATCCATGTATGAAAAAGTCATCCCTCTTCCTACCTCTCTTTGTTCTCCTCCTCCCTTCAGATGGACCCTAAACTCCGCCCATCCTTCCCGGACATCGTGAGGCAACTGGAGGAGATTCTGGCTCGCCTTAAAGTGGAAGAGATGGAGCAGGAGTGTGTCCCGCTCAGCGGAGACGGTGACAAGAAGACTGTCCCTAAAGGTAGCAACGCTGCACGGAAACTGTGACGCTGTGATCGGAGAGTTCAGCTTTAGCTTTAGTGGGAATTAAAAAAAAATCTTTTTGTTTACAATATAGGATCCCTTTAGGTTCCTGGAAACCAATGTGTTAGGAAGGGAGACAGTAATCCAAGCCAGGGAGCAGACACAATACCACTCCCCTCCATAAACTTTAACAGACTGCTATAGGCTCAGTTTCTTCATTCGGTTGGTTATAAGGATAGCAGCTGTGAAAACTTATTTTTACTATGATTTTTTTATCTTTATAATGTGTATATAGTTGTTTTATATGCACTCCAGTAAAGTACAGCACTGTGAAAAAGTATGTCACCACCTCCTGAGCTCTTGTATTTTTTGTATCTCATACTACGTGTAACAGTTTTAAAGGTTCATTTTATTTAAAAAGGCTTAATGAGGATCCGTCACGAAACCACCAGTGGGAAAAGTATTCACACCCAAACCTTAATTTGTAGTTGTTCCAACTTTAGCAGCAACGGCTGCAACCAAACATTTCACAGTGTATCACTTTGGTGGATTCTGGCACCGCTTTTCTTTGCAAAACTGCTTTAGTGGCGCCACACTGGAGGGTATTTGAGAATGAACGGATCTTTTCAGCTGGGAGTAAGGTCTAGATTTTGCCGAGGTCACTCCAGAACTTTCAAATCATTCTGTTTGAACCACTCAGTTGGGGACTTATTCTTCTGCTTGGGATCAAGGATTTGCTGCGTTACTCACTTGTGCTTGAGCTTCAACTCACAGACTGATGACCTGACATTCTCCCCAAGAATTTTCTTGCAGAGGGAAGAATTCATGCTTCCCTCGATAATGGCGAGTCGTCCTGGCCCTGAAGCAGGAAAGCCAGCACAGATCCTCAGATCCAGATCCTCCAAAATAGATTTAAACCTGAAAGCCCCAAAGAAATGAGTTCTGATAGTTCCAGGTCCTTTTAGATCCAGAAGCAGACTCAGACACAAACAGTCAGGTTAAAAATGGATTCCTGGAGTGGTGAGGGCGTATGCTGGGGATTGAGTCACGCTGGAGCCTGATCGGTCCGGGCAGTTGGACTTGGAGATGAAAAGGCTGCAGGGGCTTCTAAGCTCGAGAAAAACAGTCAGTTTTGAAATGTGTTACGTGGACATTAGAATAAGAAATCCTTTATTATTGATCACATAAAGCCACAGTACAACAAAGTGAAATTATTTCTCTGCATTTGACCCATACCTGTGGGAGCAGTGAGCATTGACAAAGAAAATGAACACTTGGTAGGCTGAATAATCTTAAAATGAAAAAAATCCAATATCAAAACAGGAACAGCTCCAATAACAACAGCATTAAAAATCAACAAGGGTTCTTGTACTGTACTTGTACGCCCACAACCACACAGAGGGGGAGAGAGACAGAGGAGGAGGAGGGGAGAGAGAGGAATACACTGGGGAGCCCTGAGATGGTGTGAACGATTCCAGGAAAAAAGGGACAGCGTAGCTAAAGCTTATTTTTCTAACACGGTTCTGATTCTGGGGGCCGTCATTTGTGAAATACTTTCAAAATATTGCTTTTGGTTTTTACACATATATGCGTATTTATATATATATATATATATATATATATATATATATATCTCACTCTTTCTCACTTCCTACGCTTCCTTTCTCTGCTTTCCTGTCAAAAGGCCCCAAAATAAGTCTAAAAGAGAAAAATAAAGATATTTATAAAAAAAAAAAAAACACCAATGCAAGAGGCCGCAAACAGAGACATTTTCAACAGAAAGCAGCGGTTTCCACAGCCGGCCATAAAACTTAAAGCACAGTGGTTGACAGTGTCCCACCTCTTTAGGGTGTGTTCAGCTGCATTCATAAACAGCAAATCACCATAATCCAATTGCAGAAGTCATACGTTTCCTTGACAGCAGGGAGACACAGGATTGGAGTTTCAGTTTGCAGACAAGGTAGCTTCTGATCAACAGCAATATCTAAAGACCTACATGTAGAAATCGTCGTCATTCATATGTTGTGAGTTTCATCGACTTCAGGAATCCTTCATGGATGGACATGACCTCAAACACAGACCCCGTCCCATCTCCCCTGTCTGCACACAGTTCAGGCCGAGAGTTATAAATGGTGTATGTTGTCGGTGTTTTGAATACTTTATCCAGATTTTTTTTAGAATCATAAATTGCTGGTAGTTTTAGAGATCAGATTTAGGGTCTTTGATGAAGGAGGTACAACACATTTGTGATCCAGTCAGCCTGAGACTTAGATTTTATGGCCTGAGCCCGGCCCATATCCCTTTATTTCGATAGACTGAAAATAACCGAGGGACATTATTCAGAGCACTATGTTCAAGTTCAAAAGTCAAATATGTTCCGACATTATCCGAGTATCCATATCACTCGCATACGAAAGTGTCAGAATCTCTCGGGTTCGCGATTATATGAACTTCAACACGACTTAAGAGGAAAACTGGTCCCAGATCAGGATCCGCAGTTTGAGATACTTGATCCATGCAAACCCAAGCTTCACTTCTAATTTGGTCCAGCGTTCAGCCGCCTGAATGTCTGTTCATCACGGAGTCTTTATTACCGCCGGTCAAACGACTGCTGGAGAGCACAGATGTATGACATCACAGAGTGCAGGATGAGACACCAGTGACTAACACTTCGTCTTGCATCTGGTGTGTTGTAAATAAAGATGAGGCTCAGGGCATTCGTGAAACACACTCCAGCCTGTTGGCATAAGTGATATGAAACTGTTATTTTGTGGATTTCATGGCCCAGGTCTGCTGTCATTGTGTACAAAACCTCACAAATTCCTTCTGCTCCCTCTCACTGTTTGTCTGATAACATCAGCGTACCCTGAAAACCAGCAAAGTGTTGCGGTTGCATAAATACTTTTTAGCAAATAACTTTGTCTCAGTGACATGAAAAATTCCTCTTGGTTGTTTTCCTAAAAGTGCAACAATACAAAGGGAGAATTCATAGAATTTGGTCAGCTAAATAGTTAATTTAAGAAATATATATTAAAGAAAATGCAACAATATCTACAAAAACAAGAAACATATTACTATAAGGACATTTTCTGGTTTTCCCCATATGATTTCCCCCCCTGAGTGACCTTGCTGCAGTCCACCAGTTACCAGGCGACAGAACCCCCCCCCCTCAAAAAAAATATTAAAGACGGCAAAAGAGAAAGATAGAGGAGAAAGAAGAGAAAGAAATAATTATTGGCACCCTGAAATAAAACGTGTAAAATAAGATGCAAAAAATGTCTTCATTGTCTATACCCATGATCTTTAATTCAAATTATTCACAAAAATTCTAACGTTTCTCTCAAGGGACATAATCAAAAGAAACGCTCTTATCATAAAACCAATATGTTTTCGCTAAAAAAGAAAATCCAGGGATTAAATGCTAACTGAAGCGCATTTCCAGTCCTGTTTTATATTTTTAGGTTTACCTGTTTGAGCATGAACTCTTGTTTTTTTTTTTTTTAAACACCTTTTGGGAATGGACACTAATTGCCATCAAGGACGTAGCACTAATACGCAGAATGAAGTGGTGGTGAGAGCGGCTGTGGGTGCGGGTGTGGGTGTGGGTGAGGAGGCCAGCGTCAGAGTTCTGATTGTACTAGTGCTTATTGAGGACTGTGAATGCTGTACCATAGAAGATGCTGTTGCAGTAGTATAGTCAGGATGAGGCATGAAGGAAGGAAGGAATGGATCCGAATGGAACAGGCATCAGGGAAGGTTTCCACGTCACCAGAATCCTTCTGCACGCGATAAAGACAGGTGAAAGGCAATTGCAGGAAAGTGAATTTTTTTAGGAACAATCTTTGCACATTTTTTTTTGTTTTCTGTCACCTTCATTTCTTTCTTTCCAGCATTTTGTCCTTCTGCACTTATTTGAGATTAGAAGAATATCAAATTAAACATTGGAGGACATTCCCGGATACTTAATCCTGAGCTGTTGCAATCATTGGAAAGGATCAGGAATTCTAGCTTCTACTGCCACCTAGTGATAACATTAGATTCTCTGTGGGTTGAATCCAAATCAACTGGACATCTGTTTTGGCTCGAGAACGCTTCACCTATCCTTCAGTTCTGAGAGCTGGTGAAACCTCTTCAAGCCGAAACAGAAGTCCAGTTGCTTTGGATTCATCCCACATGGATGACCCTGACCTGGACGAATGAGAATCTACACAGACATTAGATTCTCTCTTTTACCATCAAAGTATGTCAAAGTGAAAGATACACCTCCAAATTTTTAGTTTAATGTAATGAAAATAACAAAAAAACCATGTCTAACAGATAAATCTCTGTCTTCGTTCAAGGGGAGAAGGTCCAGGGCTTCAAGCGACTGAATCCTCTCGGTTTCCGGGATGAAAAAATCCCTCAAAAATCACCACGACCCCGACGGAACATCTGGCTAAGCCGCAGCCAATCGGATGTCTTCTCCTGCAAACCAGGAAAAAAAAACAACGTCCAGGACCCTTACTATAACCCGCCCAACGCTCTGCGAGCCTCTAAAGTCCACAAGGTCAACCCGTTCACCGCCCGAGAAGACCTGTGTGGAGGAAAGATCAAGTTTTACGATGTGCCCAGCAAGTCCGTCTTCTCGCTGGTGTTTGACCTCCACTCACCTCCAGGGAGCGCCTTCAGTAACCAGACGACTGCTCATGGACCTGGAGGACCCCAGCAGCTGCTGTCTTACTTCTGGCAGCAGCTCCCAGGAAGACAGTGTCACTCCTTACCAGTGTCGCCAGAGCTGCCTCGCTCTGAGATCTTCCACCTATCTGCTGCTGGGAGCTCCAACAACAACAGCTCTGTTACCTGCAACCCCAGCCAGCTCGCCACAACGCTGACAGGTGAGATGTCTGAGGACGACCGCCGTCTAGCTGTTTTGGTAGTTCAAGTCTTTTTTTCAAAGTTGAGTTGAGACAAAAAAAAAACAGGGAGGAACTTTAAAAAAGCCGTCATGGATGCATTTCACTGAAGAACTAGAACCAGACTAGCTTAATCCCAAAGGGAAACTGCAGACAGAAGATAAGAAGAAGAAGAAGAAAGAGAAAAAAAAGACAGAAAGAAGTTATTTAAGTTGTCCCTGTTAAACTCACTTATTTTACATATCAGATGAAAAAATTCAAATTTTCAAACTAAAATGAACAAATTAACTAGAACTATGCTGTCAGCAAGGATATATCCCCGAAAAGTCCCCAATGCCCTGCGTTGTACAAACAAACCCCCCTGATTGAACCTCCCAAATTAAACTACTAGATTAAATTATACCTACGATATAGATGATCTTGAGTCGATTGATGCGCACCACATTTGGACTAAATTTGACAAAGGATTAGGAAGTTATGTGAGGGAAAAACTGTGTTTTTTTTTGTAAATGTGAGTAAAATCTTCCCCTTGAGAGTAAAATATGAACCATTAAAGTAATACACAATATATACAAGATAGTTATCCTCATGTTGATTCATATGCACCAGGTTTGGACCAAATCGGACCAACTTCTGATAAACTATGGCCAGAAAGCTTTTCGAATTAAAGCTCCCCATAGTGTCTGAAATTTACAAACCGACCTTTCCCAAAAATAATACCGTTCTTCCTCACAGAAATGTCTACGTGGGGATAAAATTTGACAATGATCCATTAAAGAATTTTTGAGTTATCGCGCTAAAATGATGGCTCTGCGGCGGACGCATGCGGCGGCGATGAAATATATATATGAAAATATAAATCGATTCCATATCACCCGACTTTTCGGGAATATAAATACTGAATTACGGGTACATGGAAGATATGCGTTGGTTTTGTGGAGGGAAAAAACAGACAGAAAAAAACATCATCCTACTGACAGGCTGAGCCTAAAAACAACTTGTAACTATTTAAACTTAAAAAAAACACAAATGATAAAGTTTCATGTTAAATACTAGTTAGTAACTGTAAAATGTAGTAATAGTAGAGTGTTTTGGTATGAGGAGCGTAACAAATATCGTATATTACTGGCACAAAAAGCAGATTGTCGATGTGATAAATTGTTTATTTCAAACTGAACCAAAATGAACCCTTCAGTGGTTTAAAGAACCGGTAAAGAAGGCCGGTAAAAGCAGAAATCGAGTTTAAACAAAATAAACTCAGGCCAACAGAAAAACTCAGCGAACGGACCCCACCCCGGGCTTTTAAGGGGCATGCTCCAGTTACAAAGTGGCCTCAGCTGCAGCCGGTTCTCTGCAGTGGCTCAAGAGGATGGTGGAGCATACACCCCACACACCTGGTCACCAGGGCCATAACAATAATCTACCAAAGTAAAGATCTGATACCGGGAGGAGAAAACTATAACCACAGTATCACCAAGAAAAATAGCCTATGGGTGGAGCAGTTAGCGCTGCTTCGACTGCTCCTCGAACAGATTAGCAGGTGGTGCTGGGTTATACGTCATTTTTCTGATGGCTCATGTCGCTCCCAGCTGTTTCCAGGTGTGACTCGGGCCTGACGGCAAACGACGTGGGACAGAAGTTGGCGCCCAACAGCTGGGTGAAGAAATACATCGTGGTGGAGATCCCGCCTTACTGCAGGCAGAAAGGAGGGGAGGGAAGCGATGAGGGAGACAGGAGAAAGGAGGAGGGGGAGTTTGGGGAGAGCTGGTCTCCGATGGTCCCCAGTGGTGACAGAGACTGTGGAGAAGCGATGGACTGCTGCAGCAGACTGGAGGAAGAGGAGGAGCAACGGACAGGGACATGCTCCGTGTAACACACAGAAACATGGAGGAGGAGGAGGAGGTGAGAGGGAGACGTTTGCCCCTGAATGGTTGACATTAACATTAGACCAGCTGCCTGGATTGCTTTCAAAGATTTTAAAACGTAGTACCTAAAAAGACAGGTTTTTATCTTTCAACTGAAGAATGTACGTCAGACTTAGGAGATCTTTCAAAGAGATCGCCGCCGATATTTTCATTCAGCACACACAGAAAAAAAATGCTTTTATCAACACACCATAGAGATGATTATTTTTTGAAAAAAGGTTGTCTATATTTAATAATGTGTGAGGAAGGAGTTTTTTTCTTTATCAGAGTTCTTGTATTTTTTGTCTGTGAGGAACTATTTTTGTGTTCTGTGTGTTTTAAGAAAACAAACAAAGCTTGTATTTTGATACTTTTCCCTGATTTCCTGTTAGAAAATACTGAAATTTAAAACAAAACAAAAAAAGCCGATATTTTTGAACTTATTTACCAACATCAGTAGTGAATCTAATAATAATAATACATTTAATTTATAACGCACTTTACATTTGTAACAAATCTCAAAGTGCTACAAGGTAAAAGTAGATAAGAGCATCAATAAAAAATAAAATAATAACTATATAAAAACATGACCAAAAAGCGGCAATGTTAATTAAAAGTTATAGGTTCTGCTAAAAAAGAAAAAAGTTTTAAGTCCTTTTTTAAATGTGTCAGTCGTCTGTGGAGCCCTCAGATGGTCAAGGAGGTTATTCCCCAGACGAGGGGCAGCAGAACAGAAGGCCCGATCACCCATGGTGCTGAGCTTAGTCCGGGGAAGGAGGAGGCGTTATGAGTGGGTAGAACGGAGGGATCGTGTTGAGGTCAGTGGGGTGAGTAGTTCTTTTAAGTAGGGGGGTGCGTTACCATGGATGCACTGGTGTGTGAGGAGAGAGATCTTATAATCAATCCTGGTGGAGATGAGAAGCCAATGAAAGGAATGAAGAACGGGGGTGATGTGTTCGTGTTTACAAACTCTCATCAGGATCCTTGCAGCACTGTTTTGAACATATTGTAGTTTTTGAAGACTTTTATCATGGATCCCGATGAGAAGTGCGTTACAGTAATCCAGTCTGGAGGACACGAACGCGTGAACCAGCTTTTCAGCATCACTCAGGGTGAGTGAAGAACGGAGTTTGGAAATATTTCTGAGAAGATGAAAGGAGATCTTACAGATGTGTTTGATGTGGGATTCAAAAGTGAGTTGAGGGTCGAATCTTACGCCGAGGTTGGTGACTGATGAAGAGAGGGGAATATCGTGACCAGAGCAGGTAATACTGGTTATGGAGGAAGACTGGGTCTGATGTGGGGTGCCAATTAAAATTGCTTCTGTTTTGGAGCTGTTCAACTGGAGAAAGTTGTTTCTCATCCACACCTTTATCTCCTCCAGACAAGCGTGGAGAGTTGACAGTGGAGATGATGATGAGGATGACGATGGAGAGGCTGCGGTGGAACATGTGTCAGTTTTTATGTAGATTTGCGTGTCATCAGCGTAACAATGGAATGAGAGTCTATATCGACTGTTGACATGGCCAAGGGGGAGCATGTACAGTATGAAGAGAATGGGGCCAAGGACTGATCCCTGGGGGACCCCACAGGTGATGGTGTGTGTCCGGGACCTTATACTTCCAAGGGAAATGTGTTCTGTTCTGTCGGTGAAGAAGGATTTAAACCAGTTTAGGGCGGTGGCAGTGAGTCCAATGGTGTGATGTAGGCGGTGTAGGAGTATTCCATGCTCCTAAGTGTTGAAGGCAGCAGACAGATCAAGGAGAATCAGGAGGGAAGGTGAACCAGCATCTGCTGCCATCCGTAGGTCATTTGTGACTCTAAGCAGAGCTGTTTCTGTGCTGTGGGCGGAGCGGAAACCAGACTGAAAGGTTTCAAAGAGGT